>OX418227.1:1614786-1862286 GCA_948455865.1 Conomelus anceps
TATTTTTAATTAGGTGCAGTATGGTAGGCAGCGCTTTGCTTCTCCTTGACCCCAATGAATAAATTTCCATTTACGACTCGTGCCTAGAAACGCGCATTAGCTACCATCCAGAATTGAGTATTTCCATTATTTTCTGTTTTATTACTCGTTGGAACGCTTGAATTCAAATTGGTATTGATTTTTCTATTATTCTGTTGGAGTTGAGTAGGATTTTTGCAAACTTTCTGAATTTCAATTATTTTTTCATATAGGTCGTCCAATTTTTCTTGGTTTCTAGATGCATGTAGATAAGTTAGGAATCATATTTCCAATAGGGTACTACCTTAACTCCACTATTTTGGTATTACTATTGCATCATCTAGTTGATATTGCTTGCAGTCTAAGTGGAAAATACATCTTTCCACATCAATCTTGTTTTGCGACTATGTGGGTTTTTTGAATTCAAATTGGTATTGATTTTTCTATTATTCTGTTGGAGTTGAGTAGGATTTTTGCAAACTTTCTGAATTTCAATTATTTTTTCATATAGGTCGTCCAATTTTTCTTGGTTTCTAAATGCATGTAGATAAGTTAGGAATCATATTTCCAATAGGGTACTACCTTAACTCCACTATTTTGGTATTACTATTGCATCATCTAGTTGATATTGCTTGCAGTCTAAGTGGAAAATACATCTTTCCACATCAATCTTGTTTTGCGGCTATGTGGGTTTTTTTCTTGCGGATTTCACAAAAACGGCAACGCTTTGGAGAACACTGAATTTGATACATAGCTCTAAACTCGATTCAGTGCACCTCAAAGCCCGATATTTTATTTTCCTTTCAGAATTTTCAAAATTAATGTTCAAATTTCACTTATGGGCAGTATTACTGTTTGAAATGTGTTTAGATGCAGGAAACTCATAGAACAGCTGATAACACGATGAGTCACTGTGGTGATAATATAGATGATACGCTGATATGTCTCTATCACTGATTGTTCTCTATCAATATTAAAGCTGCTAATTACCCAGCGTCATGCGAGCTTACTTATTGAGATTATCCTGTAATACATTATTCTAAAGAACTAAACACAAAACTATGCAAGTGGTGGAGCTGCAAAGCTACTAAAAAGTAGTTTTCTTAGACTATTAAAAACATTAAAAATTCATATCATCAGTGCCGAGTGCTGTAGCCGGTTTGCAGGTATCTGTTCAATCGGAGATAAGCTATGAAACTCCTGGGCCATCTTTGTAAGGGTGACCGATTGGATTAGCCAGCAAAAAAGACTGTTCTCTGCTGTAAAATCACTTCCCGGTGGTTCGGTCCAACTCATCAATCACCATCATCCAATTCATTACCCACGCACAGGTCTCAGACCTATGTGGGCTTCATCCTCCAATCAAAAAGAGTTGAGCACAAAACTATGCAGGTGGATAGAGTTGCAAAGTTGCTAAAAAGTAGTTTACTTATAAAAAACATTGAAAATTCACAGCATCAGTGCAACAAAAAATGTGCGTTTTGTGAACTTTTTTCAAAGAGATGAACTATATGGTTTTTGACTCGTCCTTCCGAATTTCGTAATTTTGTAACCACTATCATAAGCTAGCAGGAACGAAAAACTCCAAACTGGATTCCCGTGCAAAATGCTAGTTGAAAATATTTCAATAATATTGAATCCAATTGTTGTTGATTGATTGAATAAATGCATTCAATTAGTGTCTGTCTCCAGGGTACAGAATCGGTTAAATAAATTCAATTGCCTGTTCATTTGGATGGCTACCCTGGTCGCCTGCATGAAGGCTGCCACATTAATTCATGCTGCACTATTAGTTTATTGAGTTGTTACCTCATGACAGACCAATAAAGTGGTGGAGCCCACAGCACTACTACTGCTGGTCGCGATAATCAACTTGTTACCAATCAAAGGCCCGCACGCTCTCAATATAAATATATACAGTAGATATATCTATAGAGTACATCATATATATATGTTTGTAGATAAGTGTGTGCTGTATATAAATAGCTAGGCTCTAGTGTAACACACTAGCGACAGCATGAATTGGAGCAGACACTGACGTGAATTTGGTTGGTAGCTGGCAAAGGATTGAACCGTGGGGTGGAAGGGGGGTTGATTGAGTTGTTTGATAGAAAGTGGGGGTTGTGGGGGGTTGGACGTAATCGAAACGTCCGTATGTTGTTGTAGTTGTGTGAACTATGGAGTCTATTAGAAAGGGGGTGGGCGAGTGGTGCCCTGTTTTCTGCACTCACACATCCGATGAACTTTTTGCCAAAGATAATGATAGCTGATAAACGGTTTCGCGGTTGCTGATTTTTCTTCTACTTCTTCCTTCTTTTTCTTCCTAATACCTCTCCTTTTTCTTCTTGCTTTCTCCATCTTCCTTCTTCCTTCTCCATCTTTTTGTCCTCCTTCTACTGCACCTCATTCTTCTAATCCTCCTTTTCCCCGTTTTCTCGTCATCCTCAACTACTTCATGTTTATAATCACCTCATCTTTCTTACCTCATCCTTTTCATCTTCGTTTTCCTCCCCCCTTTCTCCTTCATCTTCACTTTTCGCTTTCCTTTCATCCTCCCCTTTCTTCTTCTTTTGCTCCTTCTCATCTTCGTTTTCTCCCCATTCTCCTTCATCTTCACCTTTTTCTTTCCTTCTCATCCTATCCTTTTTCCTGCTTTTATTCCTTCGCATCCTCAACAACCTCTCTCCCTCTTATCCTCCAGTCTTTTATCCTTGTTCATCTTCTTTTCTTTCCTTCATTCACCTTTCCTTTCTCATCTTACTCTTTCTTCTTCTTTTAACATTCCCTTCTTATCCTACTCTTTCTTTTTTCTTCTTTCCCTTTGTTTTTCACTGTTCCTTGTTCTTTTTTATTTCTTCATCTTTATTTCTACTGCTCCCTCTTCTACTGTATTATCCTCTTAGTTGTTCCTCCTTTTCACCCCTTTTTCTTCACTTCTATCTCATTCTGGTTTTTCTCCTGATTATTTCCTTTGACTATTTCTCTTCATTTTCCTCCACTCTTTTTTGTATGGCCTTTATCCTTCTTCTACTTTACTCCCTCTCTCTCGCTCAACCTATTTCTTCTCCTTTTCCCTCCTTCCTTTTTTCTCTTCCTCTTCCTCTCTGACCTCTAGTTCTCTGTTTATCTCTGTTCTCTGCTTTAAAATCACTTCCCGGTGGTTCGGAACCCACCTATAATTGTGGGCCCACCATGTTTCCAATAACATGGCTCAAACGGCGACGTGGAACTACCCGTAAGGGTCTCCCCACCAATGAAAGCCATACGCATTTATTTTTTTTTACCTCTATTAGGCAGTTGTTGGTAAATTTATAGTTAAAAATCTACAGTAGATATTTATGTGAAATATATAGTTGAACAACTAGCCTCTAAGTTACGAAATTCTCTTCATTACGAAATTAAAAATTGAATTAATGCGGTGTATTCTTGGTAAAGCTACTCCTCCTCCTCATTAACAAATCCCTCTTTGAAACGAATTTTTAATCAGGATAAACAAATTGTTTATACAGGGATAATTCAACTATTAGTTGCATTTACTACCGTAACGAAATAGAAAGTAGATTGAGCTATTAATAATATTTGGGTGACGAGTCTCTCTAAATATAGACTGGGATAACACTTTGCTCAGGTTTTAAAGTATCAAAGTAATTTGAAAGCTTGCTCTGAGATCGATTACTATCTGATTGAAGAAATGAAAACTGGGGCTGAAGTTTTATAGATGGCAATCAAGGTATTTAATTGAAAACTTGATGAACAAACATTTTTTGGAAGTTGTCCAAACCTCTGCCTTGTCAGTTTTTTATTTCTAGTTTGTCATCAGTGTAGAATGAAATATCGGTAAATGATTTTTAACCGACTTCCAAAAAGAACAAGGTTCTATATTCGACCTGTTTATTTTGTGTGGTTCAAACTAACTAATCATTAAAATAGATTATTTTTTATTTCGTTTTCGGGTTGCTGTATGATTTACGATCAAAATGTGTTGTTCTTTTAACATAATTTGAAAGAGATAAGACCATCAAATCACTATAATAGTTATCGACTAGAATATTTAACACATATGATATTCAACAACTAGAATAGTTAACAACAGTAACTCTGAACATAATATGTAATTAGAAATTGTGTATCAATAGTCTATTATTTGATGAGTATATTTCGAACATGATTAATAGACCTGTTCTCTTATACTGCAGCGGTTCCCAACCTGGGGTACGCGTACCCCTTAGGGGTACACAGTGACCTAGTTGGGGGTACGCAAAAAATAATCCATAATGACGGATGTTCATTGTCTAGTGGCATAGACTAAGGAATGGTTGTTCTATGCTAGAGGTGAGCAGTTTCTGTTGTGCGACTATTCTGTCTATAATGTATTCTATTCTGACACTTCTATGTAGGCAATATTTTAGTAACATTTTGAAATTTAAATTTTAATATTCATCTCTAAACATATTACGTTCGATGTCCTCAATAAAAGAAATCGGTGTTCAGCAGAAATTATTGTGTTACCTTCTATTATTTTATTTCTTTAGCTGAATTCCCATTCATAGGCGTCGATTTGTTGTTCAAATATTGCAATAAATGGGCATTAAACCCTCTATAATATTGTTATAGTAAATTAAAAAAGTAGTTAGGACTTTGGGGGTACTATGTCTGTAAAATATGGTCTAAAAAGGGGTACGCAGAAGAAAAAAGGTTGGGAACCGCTGTCTTATAGCATTCATTTCTGATACTGTAGTGAAGCTTATTTGTATCAGTCTCAGATATGCTCGTCGTACGGAAACTTCTGGATGTTTTAAACTTTTAGGCACTTTTTGGCATGCCTAGTAACGCGGAAGACAGACAGTCTATTGTTTTTACAAGGTACATTCGAGCAGGTTATGAATAGAAACTAAGGTCACATTCTACTCGCCTCATACCTCACAACTTCTGTTCTGTAGTTGTCTATATAGTAGACTGCCTTTCCGTATTTTACCCAACTCTACTTGTGACGTATTTATTTCCATTGTTTTTGATTGATTAACGTACAAAAGCCAATCTTAGTTCTTATTTTTGTTGGATTTTCCCATAGTAGTTTATGCAACGATTTTATTTTGACCCTTAAGGCACGAGTTAGATGTAAGTTATAACACGAGCGAATGCGAGTGTTATCAATATCTCACGAGTGCTTTAATGGCCAAATAAAATCGTTGCATACACTATTTTATCTACGACCCCTAGTATACATTTAATTAAAACAATGTCATTTTACCTGTGACTGTCAGAGATACCTAACCTCTCATCTCAAATACGAGACGTTATAGTAGATTGTTAGGTTAAAGCAGCTGGTGTAGCAGTTTGATCAAATCAGCTGATAGTTTCACAATATTGAATTACGGTATTGATTCCATCAAAAATGCTTCTGATTGGTCCAGAACCCGTGTTATAATGTAGAACCTGTACTATAATGAGCTCATTATGCAACGGGTTTCAAAAAGCATTTCGAAAAGATAGCTGTTTTGGCATCAATTGTAAAACTGTAATGTATAATGTATACATTATGACATGGTCGTAGATAAAGAATTTAGCGATGCACATATTTTTAGTTTATTAGTTCCAATTAATCATGATAGTTGTTTCTCTTTTTTATAGTATCTGTTTAATGATTATTTAATAATATTTATATGGAATATTTTTCTATGATTAATGTTTTTAATCCAACTAATAATTTTGAATTTTTCTGCCGTGTTTTTGTTTTTGTTGATTGTTCTAATCATATTCGAAACCTTATGCTTATGTTTTGCTTATTCGGCAGTGATTCAGATACTGTATTTCAGTATAGGGAAGTGATAGCCGAGTGCCGTAGCAGGTATCTGTTCAGAGATAAGCTATGGAACTATGCTCTTTGTAAGGGTGACTGATTAGATTGGCTAGCAAAAAAGACTGTTCTCTGATGTAAAATCACTTCCCGGTGGTTCTGAACCCACCTAAAACTGTAGGTCCAACTCATCAATCACCATCAACCAATTCATTTTCCACACACAGGTCCCAGACTTATGTGGGCTTCATCCTGAAAAAAAAACAATTCGTGACATGTTTTGAGCACTCGCTTCGCTCGTGTCCTAATTTAATCTCACTCGTGGCTCGAAGGCAGTCATAATACAATCTATGCATAAAGTAATATTTGTTCACATTTTTTACAATATTATTGTTACAATTTGTTTACAATTATTGTTACAATTGATTACAATATTATGTCTACAATCAATTACCATCATCCAATTCATTACCCACGCACAGGTCTCAGACCTATGTGGGCTTCATCCTCAGAAGAAAAAAATTCAGAACTATCATAACCTTTTTTGTTTATTGGATAATTAGAGCCATAATGTATTATAGTCTGCTGATATACTATCAAACATGACCTTCATGTTTGTCTTATTCTGTCTCTTGTATTATTATTATTATTATTATTGCTGATGATACCCACCTCAGTTTGAGACTTGTGCGTGGTTAATGAGGTGAATGATTACTGTAGTTTTCATATAACTTGACAGCAGTTGGGTTCATTTATAGCAAGTCCTCCCATCTTCTACACGCTGCCAAGTTATATGAATACTACTATACACATAGATGCCAGACGGGAATCGAGCCCACGACCGCTTTAACGATAGCAAGCTGTCTCTTGTACAGTAGTAGCCTTCTTAGTAAGTCATATTTTTTGTTACTTTTCACATATTTTTCTTGAAAGTTTTCTTCTAAATTGTCCCTTATTTTAGTACCGTATTCAATGATATTTTAACTTATGTTCTATTTTTATTTTTATCCTCTTGCCAATGCTAGAATATTATCCGACCTGTGATAGTCCATTAAATGTTGTAATTTAGGGAAGTGATAGCCGCGAGCCGTACCAGGTATCTGTTCAATCAGATAGATAAGCTGCGTTCTCGTAGGTCCTGTTTGTAACGGTGACCGATTAGATTGGCCAGCAAAAAAAGACACTGTTCTCTGCTGTAAAATCACTTCCCGGTGGTTCGGAACCCACCTAAAACTGTAGGTCCAACTCATAAATCATCATCATCATCCAACTCATTACCCAAGCACAGGTCTCGGACCTATGTGGGATTCATCCTCCAGAAAAAAAATTCCGTCTATTTTATTATTATATTTAATTATCTATTCAACTTCCTGTTTTCGCTTTTGCTTTAATAAATTGAAATTATCTATCTCACTACTTATCAAATAAATGTCCAACCTCAGAGCACAGAACCAACTCCGATTTGAGGCCATGTTAGTTATGTTTTGGCTCTCTTGATTTTTATATAAGAATTAAAGATTCCCATGATGCTTTAATATTTTTCCCTATGAATTATAGTCTCCCTCTCATAATTCTTATCAATAACGATTTTTTTAATTACACTAGACTTTAATCAGACCAGAGAACAAGTTTCAATAGGCGATTCCATTTCCATTTTTGATATTTCCATAATATGAATGTTTTAAATTTCCATGTTTTTTTTTTTTGTTTACTGAATTGCACTTTAGTTCCACTTTCATATTTCGTATCAAATACTATATATTTTTTTGGAGGATGAAGCCCACATAGGTCTGAAACCTGTGAGTGGGTAATGAGTTGTGGATGATGGTGATTGATGAGTTGGACCTACTTGTTTAGGTGGGTTCCGAACCACCGGGAACCCATTTCAACTGAACTGTGGCTCACCAATCTACAGACTAAGTTTTCATTGGAGATTAAAAAATTCATTGTATTGCAATTGTTTTTTCACGCATATTGTATGAATTATGCTATTTTGTAACAGTTTTTCGTTCCACTTTTCATCTTTATTGCTATTGTTTTTTGTTGATTGCTCTGTCTTCTTTCAATGTATTCTATAATGATTGAGTACTGAATGCTCCTCCATGCAGACGTTTATCACTTGCATGGCAGTATATTTCTGCTATTTGTAAACTATACGAAGGTTACCAAGATTATTATTATTGTACAGTATTACTTGTAAAACATGTGTAATTAATTATTTTCATTACGCAGAAATAAAGATATTATTATTATTTTATTATTTATAGATTCCATTTCCATTTAATATTTTCCACGATGTCTGTATTTTGTCTAATAAATAATTTATTAATTATTGTATATAATTATTATAGTTTTAGTTCGTTCTCCTTATCAAACACTATAATTATTTCAACTACACTAGAATTCAATCAGTTGACAGAACAAGTTTGAATTCGAGATTCTATTTCAATAGAGATTTCATTTCCCTAGCGACAAGTTTCACGACTATTTGATGTTCTATTTGCATAGTAATCGACTCTTATCAGTATGCAAAAGTGTCGTTATGCCAAATTTCTTATCAGCTAGAGAAGTACAATCTCCCGAAGTTCAGTCACTCCCACACTACTAAATGGAGTGACACACTTCGTGAAGCACAATCTCCTGTTTTGTTTGAAAGCAGTGGGGCTCTCCGAATATGCTTTTAGTGGATTTTACAATCAAAATTTAATTGACTTTTAGTTGTTTTATTGAGGTACCCAGAAGTAAACAAGTTGATTTTTCTTGCTCAGATACAATTTATTTCTTGCTCAGTTATTCAGGTTATCATCATATCTATTATTCGTGATAAAATGACTTTATCGATAACATCTATTTATTACACTATCTTTATCTATTACTGTACAATAAGTTATTTTATGTTACTCTCAAATTATGTTGTTATTCTCAAGTCATGTTATGTAGAATGTGGATCATTAAAAATATTAATTTTTTTGTTTTGTTTATAACGTCCATAAAGTCCATAACGGATTAAATTTATTTTGAAAAGACTCATCCCTCAATACAAGCGCTTGCTTACAGAGGGATGAACCATTTAAATTGTAATTTTTGATCACAAACAAACATTTTCATATTTCAAGCTGTTATTTATGGCTTATATTATGTTATTGTTAAGAGTTAATATTGTTTTATTTGAAGTTCTTCTGTGATTTTATATACAAATGCATTGTATTCATTGATTGGTTCAATAAATGTATTTATTATTTATTTATTAATTTAGCTAGAATACATTTTATTTACTCATTTATTTATTAATTCACTCAATTATGTATGTATACAATCAAAATATAACTGGATGTCGAGAAACAAATCAGGATTTAGCATAGTACTGCCAATGTTTATAAATTTTAACAATAGTCCCGACATTTTTAAGTCAAGTGCGTCCAACTCATCAATCACAATCATCCAACTCATTACCCACGCAAAGGTATCATACCTATGTGGGCTTCATCCTAAAAAAAATATAAATTATTATATAGTTATTGTTGTGGTTATCCATTTTTCGTGAACTGCAGTAGAACTATTCATATGTATTATCTTGCTGTGCAGAACTGACCTTTTTGAGTCGCGGCGGACGCGTTTCGAACTATGACAAGGTCTGCAACCAAGCGCCGAAGAAGAACAACATAGTTCGAAACGCGTCCGCCGCGACTCAAAAAGGTCAGTTCTGCACAGCAAGATAATACATATGAATAGTATATATAGTTCATGATATTGTGCAAGGAGATTTATTACAACATTATGCTTATTAGTTGTTATTTTTAGCCTATTATTATTATTATTGAATTTATAATTACAGTATCTGATTAATAATTGTAACTTACTTGGCCTATGTATGTTATAGTAGTCTACCATAGCCGATTTCGACTGTAGGTGACTCTTCAGACCTCAAAGATATGTTTTAGTCTAAAGAGCGTACTACACAAACGAGGAGTGAGGTATTTTGTGATTGCTTTCCTCACTGAGCCAGCAGAACTGTATCAGTATGCCAAGCCCACCGAAACAAATTCTGAAGCTCTATGCTTGACAGTCCACTCCCACTTTTACACAAGGTCTTGCTATAATAGTGATACTAAATTATTGTAGATTGAGCAGTGTCTTTTGTTTCCTTTAATTTGACAAAAATGAGATAAATTAGTCAAAATAGGAAGATATCTTTCAAAAGAAATGTGTATAATCCAAAATATAGTTTTTAAATAACCAGATCTAAAAACTAATTGTATAACAAATAATAATTATAATTATATTATAAATAAATATTTAATTTAATTATAATTATAATTATTTAACAAATAATTTTTAGTCAATTTGAAAGTCACTCAAGACTGATCTTCTAACTACACGACTTTTAACGACCAGCCTAAAGTATATCTATATAGATATATCCAGCCTCAAGTCTATCTATAACTATATATACTTCCAGCCTAAAGTATATCTATATTTGTGTTGAATGCACTCATATATGTATTTTTAGTCCACTGTGGTTTGCACATGCAACGTTTCTACTCCGAAATAGATCGTAACAAATCTTGGAAAGATTTTCTTTCGTCCAGCTACTTATTAGTAGGCAGGCGTATTGTACAATACTGCTGTATGGAAGATAATATTACTAGCGTTACTAATAATGAAGCACTGCTTGTTGCCTGTTGCTAACCTTCCTCACCCCACCCCACACATTAATTTGAAGAGAAGAGCCCGCTGTAGATATTTGGAGCGTCATTATGATGATGATGATGATGATGATGAATTAGATGATAGTGTTATGCAACAGCATGACTAGCAGTTAGAAGATAATTGATACCACTTTCCAACGTTTCTATTTGTCAACTTTAATAAATACAAATTTGACTCTGTTGAAAAATAATGATCGGTGATGATGATAATTATATAGATATTGTTGTAGTTATACAACACATGTGAAATCTGCGGGCAGGGAATTTATGAATGAGTTTATAATAATTATTTAACTACAGCATTTGAAAGAACTGTTGTGTTTGGAATTTATATTTACCTATTTTAAAGAATATAAACAGATGAGTTTAAAATTATTTAACTATTTTAAAGAATAAATATTTCGAATATAAACTATAAACATTTGAAAGAATTTGAATTTTTGAACTGAATGAACTTTCCTGTGTGAATATTAAAATCGAACGGATGCTAGGTATTCCATAAATATATAACGCTTGTGAAATATTATGTAGGAAGAGAATGAGTTTATAATTATTTAGCTATGAATAATTTTTTTGAGGATGAAGCCCACATAGGTCTGACACCTGTGCGTGGGTAATGAGTCGTATGATGGTGATTGATGAGCTGGACCTACAGTTTCAGGTGGGTTCCAAACCACTGGGAAGTGATTTTACAGCAGAGAACGGTGTCTTTTTTGTTGGCCAATCTAATCGATCACCCTTACAAAGAGTGCCCAGGAGAACGCAGCTTATCTCTACCTGATTGA
The DNA here is from genome assembly GCA_948455865.1 of Conomelus anceps. NCBI lineage: Eukaryota > Metazoa > Arthropoda > Insecta > Hemiptera > Delphacidae > Conomelus > Conomelus anceps. The sequence continues at coordinate 1,626,096 of OX418227.1, forward strand.
ACAGATATCTGCTACGGCTCACAGCTATCACTTAACAATTGTTTTCTACATTGACGAGATAGTTTATTTTGATCGAATGGCTAATATGTATTATATTCTATTCGATTTGTTGAATTTCAATAAGCTGATCCAATTATTTCTATGTTGTTAGATTCAGATGCACCCTTACTTGTATAGTTCTGATTCTGATAAACACTTCCTAATTTTTCTATCATATTTGAGCTACTATATCATTTTAACTCTATTCATTCTGAAAACTTTTAGTCGCTGGTTGTTCGAATTAGGTTAATGTTCACAATCGCAGAAAACAGACTTTTAACAAGAGAAGGAATGAGTGAGAGAGAGAGAGAGAATGATTCGCTCTTTGAAGGAGTTTGTGCTATTTTTGACTTGTCTCGAGCCTTATTCATCACATTTTAAAGACTGACCCTTACAACTGTGTTCTTGTAGCACTAAGAGGAAAATAATCTTCTATTATTCAAATGTGATACACTTTTCCTTTGACTACAAAATGCAAGAAAGTAGAGTATTGCCAAAATCAGTGTTGTAAAAATAACAAATTTAGGTAAAAAGTATTTTTGAGAAATTTTGAAAATGAATCCAGCAACGGATATTCTGAAATGATTGTTTATGTTCTTGAATGTCATTTGATAAATAATGAATGATTATATTATAATTAGGTATTTTTAAATTTAATTTATAATTTTCTCTTTTCCAGGTAAGTCACAAATAATAGCAATTATTCACTGAAATGCTCAGGGATTAAACCACATGCCGAAATCCAGATTATTTGAGTAAGTAGTTCATTACTGCCTATTTTTACTTATACCATCATTTTATTTTTTGGTAGAAATGTAAAATTCTAAAGATTGAGCTTCAATGAGGTCGTGTTGCAATAAATTGAAGTTTATAGAGGATACTTATTGAAAAAGAAAGAAGTTGTACAAGACTCTGTATAATGTGAAACATTTTCTCTGAACCACCGTTGTGGAGTAGGTCAATTTCCTGTAAAATTTTTTGTAAAAAACTTGCAAAACTTGTAAAACAGCCTCTTAAGTTGTTCTAGTTCATTTTTTTTGCAAGATGTATTCACGTTTGGATGTTCTTCGTTCAACTTGTTATCATCATGGGGAAATCTTGTATGAATTGTCACGAATTGTCTTGTATTTTTATTAATTTAGTTTTCTTGTTTTTCCAGAGGTTAATTTTTTAAAAGAGGAATTAAAGTTTTGTATCTTTTTCAATAAATATATTAGGTTTATCATCATGGTCGTCCTGTATAAATTTCCACAATCTTAAATTTTCATTATTTTTGTGCGTTTTCCAAGTGCCTAATATAGTCACTTGAGCTGCTACGTTTATGACCATAAATTTGAAAAACTCTATTCCATCAAGTTTAATAGTTCTTTTATTGTGAAATTGCAGAAGCTATTGATTCAAGCATGCTATCTTAGTATGGGTCAATTATTCATCAAAACAAAACCTTGATAGGTTGTTTAAAAACCAAAAGAAAGCGGTTAGGTGTATGGAAAGAGTAAATAGATTAGATTCAGGTAGGCCGTTGTTCAAGAGAATTGGTCTCCTAACTACTGTACCCTGCTTATATGTGTATGAAGCTACTTTATGTGTAAAAATGAGTGATATTAACAAAAATCTTGACGTACACGATTATAATACAAGAAGCCGAGGAGATTATCACTTGGTGAGTCACAATAATAGCTTATTCGAACAAAACCATATTTATATTGGTAGGAAACCCTACAACAAGCTACCACAGTTTTTAAAGAGTTCAAAATATAGAAATATTTAAAAAACAATTGAAAAAATATTTAGTTGATAAAGCTTTTTATATTGTACAAGAGTTCCTTTCACATCAAAATTATGCCTCGCCTCAACTAATTTGTATAGTAATAATGATAACTAGTGTGTAAGATTGTATAATGGTTGATCTGACTTGTCTTATACTCCTTAACTGGAGTCTCCAAGACGTAATATTTCTCAATCGAAATGAATGTGATGAAGACCTTACTTGTATACTCTCGACTCAAAAGTCTCCAAAAATATTGAAAGTTATATCAACTTTCTTCAATTGCTTTAGTTACTCGTTAAAGTGACCTCCAAATAAATATTTTCAAGTGAAAAAGAATCGTTAATTGAGCTTCAGAGTGAAATTTTCCAGTAAAAGATGAACCTAACATAAGATTTGGATTTTCTAGTTAATATTTTGAAGAAAAAAAACCAGTTTTGGGTAATAGCCTGTTGTATTCTAGTTTTGCTAAATAGATAAACATAGTGTTTTAATTTTTTTATCTATATTTGATCAATTTATATGTGAAAATTAATGTAGGTAGACTGAATATGCATAAAGCCGTTCACAGAACACAGGTTAATGTCTTACTTGGGATGAATAATATTAAATTTAAAATCCCCCGAATGTAATAGTAGCCGTCACAAAACTGGTTTGAAATTGAGACTGGGCAAAGAAGCAAAACAATATTTTCGTTGACCACTCAAGCAAGTACAGATTATCTTACAAACCAGTCAACTGTCAGTCAGTCAAGTCTTCCAATTTCTCCTTATTCACTGTCTTTTTCTTTTCCTCAAGCATACTCTCTTACTCTCACTCCACCTCTTTATCCTTTTCCACGAACATACTCTTCATTTATTTTCCAATTCTCATTTTTTTAATAAATCGTGTTGTGTACCTCCATACTCTCTCTATCACCAAATCCGTTTTATCATTCTATCGCTCTACCAAGGTTTAGTGGTAGATTATTATTCATCTATTCTTATTCGCTCTTTCTTTCTCGCTCTCTCTCACCCCCTGATCCGTCGGTTGTGTGTGAGATAGGGCTTCTCTGCCCTAACTCCGCCTTTTTGTGTAAATGCATCACCTGGATATTCCATTTCATTTATTATGCAAACATTATTATTGATGTCAGTAATCAAATTTACAAAACAGTATAATAGTAAAGTATCGTCTTGTACATTATCTATTTTTCATCTATCTTTCCATGAATCTAGGTGATGTCGTCATAGTAAGGTTATGGTCAGTAGTCATATAAATTGAAAAATAAAGCTATCTGAATTCCACCCTCTCTCTCACTCTCTCTCTCTCTCTCTCACTCTCTCTCTTTACGGTCAAGTGTTGATGAAAAGGATATTCTTGAATATCCTCTTCCAAGAATGGACATTTATATGTTCAAACTTCGCCGTTTCATGTAGATACATCACAATCATATTATCGTTATCAAATTGCATCTTTATACTGTATTCATATCGTTGATTAATTCTTTAGTTTAGATTTGTAAAATTCATAGAACAATAATTACAGTACTTATATATTTTTAACTATCATAATCTAGAATCTAAGACTGTGCATTTTGAATAAAGTAAATAATCTAATCTAATCTAATCTCTTTCTGTCTGTCTCTTTATCTCTCCAATCTAACCTCTCAGTAAATCTATCTCTCCCAGGGTTGAGCGGAGTCCTAACTCCGCCCTAATAAAGGCATTCAATCAATCAATCACCTTTAGTTGTGGCAGAGACATGAATTCATACCTTTTAACATTTAAATTCACGTTTTGTTGTGTCAAAGTCAATTTTGTATAGTTCTTGCGTCACTGTCTATTAGAGATCCGGACCCTTATTGTTTTAGTTGGAAAATTAATGCTGGCTGCTACTACTTTTAATCCCCCACCTCACCTGATTAAGGTGTCGCACTGAATTTTCTTGAAAGAGGGGTTCGAAGTTCTCTTCCGAAATTTTTAGAAAAACAATCCCTCTAAAACTATAATTTTAGCGATTCCAGACATCTTCTTAGACTCTTTTATAAAAAAATTGTCACAAGTTAGTGTAACCTCTTTATGTTAGTGTCACCGCTTTATGTTAGTGTGTGTTAGTGTCACCTCTTTATGTTAGTGTGTGTTAGTGTCACCTCTTTATGTTAGTGTGTGTTAGTGTCACCTCTTTATGTTAGTGTGTGTTAGTGTCACCTCTTTATGTTAGTGTGTGTTAGTGTCACCTCTTTATGTTAGTGTGTGTTAGTGTCACCTCTTTATGTTAGTGTGTGTTAGTGTAACCTCTTTATGTTAGTGTCACCTCTTTATATGTTGTCGTGTGGGAAAATCGGTATATTACATGAATAAAGTTGATCTAATTTTAATTAATTTATTTCAAAAACATGCATGAAAATTACAAATAATAGAGACTCACAGCTTAATGCCAAAACAAACCTCATTGAATACCTCGTGGTGATTTTCTAATCTATTTCTTCATGTCCTCCCTTGCACCTTTCCTCCCTCTCTGTACCTCACTCATTCTCTCTCTCTCTCTCTCTCTGGTAATTTGTACTTCATGAGAAACCTCCATCTTAACGTAGCAAAGAAGCCGTGGAAATGCTGTCTAGAAATTGGAGTATGAGGAACATGGTAACAAGAGACCTACTAGGTACACACATAACACAACTGTTCTATAATAGATAATCGGATTGTCTGTTGTTCGTTCCTTTGCTGCACTACCACACGTGAACTGAACGATAACTGAGTTGTCGAATTGTAGTTTTCAGGTACAGGGAATAATAGGAAAGATTCAATAAAATTAGTAGAACTGATGTTGATATTGTGAAATCTCTCCGTAATTGAAACAAAACAGAAGTTGTCAAATTTCACTTAAATTTCACTTGAATTTCACTAACAATTTGACTTAATTTGTCAAATTTCACTAACAATTTGACTCGCAGGACCATGGTTTCGTGTTTTACTAACGCATCTTCGGCTGCACTGAAGAAGGAGGAGGCCTCTAATAATAAATTTGGTATCCAAAAGGTACTTGATAGTTGGAAAAGCGAATAATAATAGTTACATGGGTAAATCTAACTCTAAATCTAAATCTAAGGTTAGACCTAATACCTGATTTATATCTGAGAATAAAACTGATTTAGAATATTAGGTTTCAATAGAGGTATTATTCTTTCAATTTTTTAATGAAATAATGAAAAATAAGACGAAATTGTCACAACCACATTTATTAAAACTTCGAGAAACTAGTTTCGGTTGTTACACCATTATCAATCTCAATCAAACTCTCAGTGTTTGATTGAGATTGATAATGGTGTAACAACCGAAACTAGTTTCTCGAAGTTTTAATAAATGTGGTTGTGACAATTTCGTCTTATTTTTCATTATGGATACCTTCCACAATATCACCTTCGCCATTACTAAGAAAGTTATCTCAATTTTTTGATTATTATTTAATAATAATTGTAAATAACCATAAGTTAGATATAGCCATGTAACTATTATTTGCATTTTCCAACCATCAAGTACCTTTTGGAAAACAAACTTGTTATTAGAGGCCTCATGCTTCTTCAGTGCAGCCGAAGATGTGTTAGTGAAACACGAAACCATGGTCCTGTGACTCAAATGGTTAGTTTAGTGTAATTTGAAAACTTCTGTTTAGTTTCAATTAGGAAAGATTCAGATTATACTGGAATATTAACTCGTTTTAGTACCTAGAATTTATTTATAATTTCGTGGTGTTTCATTGTTTATGAGACACCTAGGGTGCACAATGGAGCATCCAATACTCGATGATCAACAATCACCATCGCAAAATCAAATACATGATGTGGAATGGTGGTATTCAAGCTGCATCAGTCTGTCATACACCATTCTACATCATGTGTTTAATTTTGCGATGGTGATTGGTGATCATCGATTATTCGATGCTTCACTGTGCAGTGTGCAAGTTCACTTGGAAAAGGTTGACTCTCAATTTTTTTTTTTTTTGGATGAAGCCCACATAGGTCTGAGACTTGTGCGTGGGTAATAAATTAGATGATGGTGGTTGATGAGTTGTACCTACAGTTTTAGGTGGGTTCCGAACCACCGGGAAGTGATTTTCAGCAGAGAACAGTGTATTTTTTGCTGGCCAATCTAATCGGTCACCGTTACAAACAGGACCTACGAGAACGCACTATTTGGGAGTTAATTATATTTTTCTAGATGATTCAAAAGCATTATATTTACGCCGGTCTAATCTGTCTGTCATACACCATTCTATATAATGTGTTTGATTTTGTCATGGTGGTTTGTCATCGTAAAATTGAACACATGCTTTGGAATGGAGTATGACAGACTGGAGCAGAGTAAATACCAATAAACGTCATGAATTTGATTTTGCAATGGTGATTATGATCTATTAATTTGTATGCTACACTGTGCACCGTTAGAATCTCACCACCAATGGTGATTCGGAACCCACCTAAAACTGTAGGACCAACTCATCAATCACCATCATCCAACTCATTACCCACGCACAGATCTCAGACCTATGTGGGCTTCAGTAGAGGAGAATATGGGGCTTCTACTCCAGATGTAGGTATAAGTAGGTTTAGCTACCTAAACCCTTAGCTACACCTAAGGTTTTTAGGTACCTACTACATACATCTACCTACATTGTACCTACATCTGGAGTAGAGGCACCCATATTATCCTCTACTGGCTTCATCCTTAGAAAAAATTACACTAAACTCTAGGTACTAAATCGAAGTAGCAATTTGTTTCGCATCTAGACTTGTTCATAAACAAAACGCAGGCTGTCATTCAAAAAAATTCTTTCAAAAAGTAACAGATTGAAATCATAGTGAAACATTTGATCTGTCTTGTTAGATGAATCTAGTGTGTCTTTTCTCTCTCTCACTTGCTAACCGAAATAGATGTACAGCTTTCCCCTTTGGACAAGACGCCGTTCAAAAACACACTTCGTTAATCGTGATGATAAGAGATTAAGAGAAAGAGAGAAGAAGAATGGTGAGAGAGAGAGACCTCAGGGGCGTGGCAGTTATCCAAAAGTCGGTTTCAGTTGGCACCCCTGGTTGAACGCGTGTAGGTGAAATCAATCTTCATGGGGGAATCCCACATTGGCTTTTTATTTTCTTTTTTTGAGCGAATCATCGCGTTGTCATTTCCGACCAATATTTTTGTGTTGATTTGTGCTCTTATACGTACATTTTGGCACATTTCATGTAAGTGGATTGATATGGGATACGAATGTAAAGATCTTCCAAACATTTTTGATTTTTGTAAAAAACAATCATGGCAGTGAAGCATTTAATTCTGATTGATGTTCTAATCAGGTCGCAGGAGTTAGGCATAAGTACCTTCATAAAGGTTCTGACATGAACTTCTATTAGAAAAGTCCTTAATTTATTATCAAATTCGTTTTTTAATGTTTCGAACCCCATATTCTAAATAATCTTGTAATTATTCTGTGAATAAACATTGCTTTGAAATTTGGCCAAGAGGTTTGAGATTGATAATGGTATAACAACCGAATCTAGTATCTCACTATTTTTAATAAAATGTGGTTGTGACAACTTTGTCTTATTATTCATTATGGATATCTTCCACAATATCACCTTCACCACTTCAAAGGGAATTTTAAAATTTACTATAAGCTTACAAATGAGCACAATTAGACAATTTATTATTTGATCCTCATTGATGTTTTCCGAGCAATTCGATATTGTCATCTGTCCATGTTGGATTTTGAATTTCGCGGATGTAGTAAAGACAGCATTAAAGCCGTAAGGGGAAATTAGCGGCAGTTTTCTCAAAATCTCTACTAATCATTTATTTGGAGCGTTTATTTATTGAAAAATTACAATCTATGAGAGCGACAGGGAGACTACACGCTTCCACGTTTAGTCGACCCACGCTTCGTGTGTGGACTGTCTTTGTTTACTGACCCAAATTTGTAGTGAAGAATCCTCATTGAGAAAATATTTCCACTCAATTCAATTAATGGCAAACCCCAGCGGTAAGCATCTATTTCAGCACACAATTGCCGCAGATTAATTGCGCCATCTTGGCCATAAAAGAACTTTTCAACAAGCAACAATACACACACTACAATATCACCAACAATGTCCATTGTTGTTGGCTGTAAGTTTCAAAGCCATTGGATTGGTATGTGGTAGCCGTTTGGCTTCCTTGCTATCCCCGCAAGTGCTACACTGACGGGTATCCGTAGCACCCTCTTCCATTGTGGGACTTTCCAAAGCGGGCAACAGCTAGCCATTCTAAGCTGCAGAGCGAATTAATGCACAAAGCGTCTAAGTTGTAACAATGCTCGTAGCAATGAAACGTATTTAATCTTTCCCTTGTGGCATGTGCACTAGTTGGAGATTGGATTCGCGCAATTGGATGAGTGGAGGAGGAGTGGTGTTTAATGTGGTTCAGTGAGGTTATGGGATGAAGGGATCAGGTGAAAGAAGAAGGAGAGGTGGGACAAAGAAGAAAAAGAAGAGGAGGAGGAGAAGGAAGTGGAAAGAGGAGGAGGAGGAGGAGGATGAGGATGGAAAATGGAAGATGAATAGAATAGAATGATTTTTATTAGTTGACGTGGCGAAGTTTGTACAGTAATGTCCACTCTACCACATAACAACGAAAGAAGAAGGGGAAGAGGAAGAAATGAAATGAAATATATTTATTATTCTCAAAAACAAGATACAAGTGAGAAAAAAAACAACAAACTATGAATATACTCCTCACCTAGACACAGGTCTGTGTGTGAGGAGGGTCGTTTTTATAATAGTTCATGACTGTATTTTCATGCATGATAACTTTTCTCAACATGGGCGATAGAAGTCAAATCATACACAATAAAAATAAATTCAAATAAATTTTCATGTAAACTCAAGTCACTTATATAAACAAACAAAATCTAAACTATCCAAGGTTATTCATAATAATTCATTATTTTAAATGCAATCTGAGTTTAACCAGCAGAACACGAAGAAAAAAAGAAAGAAAGGACAGCAGCTATTAGAAAACATGAAAAATTCAAAGAGCAGCAACAATTCAGAAAAAAAGGATAACTAGATAATAGGATAATACTTGACTATATGTAGTGTGACCTGATCAGATCCTCGCAGGCTGAATGTCCAATGCTGAGCAACCACGCCCCCAATCTACGCTTTGGCACCCTCGGTATGTAAGATATCCCAAGGAAGACTACGGTAGAGTATGTGAGATAAGTAAAATGAGTTTGTTTCATTGAGGGAATGACTGAGTCTAGGAAATTGAATACCCAAATGCAACCTATTCCTTGTTTGATAATTATGTTCAATGTTTGTAAATATGTTCCTGTTTTTGAAAATATAGATTGCTAGATTTTTTACATAGAGCTGCTTAATATTGGGAACCGGAAAGTCATGGAATAAAATGTGTGTGGGATATCTTACACTCTTTTTCAGTATTTTTTTCATGATAGCCTTCTGTGAGGAGAAGAAGAAGAGGAAAACGTGACAAAGAAGAGGAAAAAGAGAGAAAGAAGGCGAAAAAGAGACGAAGATGAAAAAGTAGGATGAGGTAATGTTTGGTGATAGAGACTTTGGTGTTTTAATATTTTCCATTTTTAAACTCGATATTTCTCTCTTATTTCCAGTATATTAAATAGTAAAGTGATAGCTGAGTGCCGTAGCAGGTAGGCTATCTGTTCTATCACAGATAAGCTACGAAACTCCTGGGCCATCTTTGTAAAGGTGGCCGATTGGATAGGACAGCAAAACAAGACTCTGTTCTCTGCTGTGAAATCACTTCCCGGTGGTTCGGAACCCACCTAAAACTGTAGGTACAACTCATCAATCACCACCATCCAATTCATTACCCACGCACTACGTGAGCTTCATTCTCGAAAGGAAAAATGTATTCTAGTAATGATAATAATCCACCTGAATTATCTAAATTTTTCTTTTATGTGAGTTGTAAATTGGTGTCATATCACATTTTGCAATTAACACTTTAATTGATTTTATGCAACAAAAGGAACAAACAAGTAGTTATCAAATGCAGAACAATAATAATCAAGAAGTAGAAAACAGAGAACAAGTACAGATCAACATTAAAATAAACACAAAAATGCTTGAGGTCAACCAACTAACCATTTTTCATTTTTTGGGATAACATAATTAATTATTTATTTATTCAAATACAATGTTGATGTTAAATGTACTTGTTTACCTTTTTTTTATCTTTTTATTATTGTGTCCGTCTCAGCCAATAGCAGAACTCTAAGGCTCGGTGCACACTTGCGTTTTTTCAAGCGGCGTGCACGCAGTTTGCGAACGCCGGCGGTTCAGCGGTAGATGAGTTCTAGTGAAGAAGTACACACTTGAGCGGAGCAAGTGACTTGCAAGCGGCGTGCACGCGACTTGCAAATTGAGCACGCAGCTTCCACAACACTCCGGGCGGTCTGGCAGGTTGAAACCGCTAAAAACACGCTCTTGTGTGTTTTGAAGAGAAAAAACAAGCGGCGTTCACGCTGCTTGAAAACACGCAAGTGTGCACCGAGCTTGACATAGCTCAGTTCAGCCTATCAGAGGCGGCTTGCATGCTATTAACCAATAGTTTTCATCCGTGTATAGGATTATATGTGAAGATGCTCTGTATTTTAGTCGTGGTTTGACAGTGTCCTTCGTTGTTGCTTATTTCAAACAATAGTTAGATTGTCTTTGGCCTCAGGTTCCCATTTCCATAAAAGTAGAATAAAATTTAGGTTGATGTCGCCATCGTTTCAGATTTCTACTACTTTATAATTATTATCTAAAAAGCACTAAGCATTCAACATTTTAGATAAAATAATTTGACGGCCTATTTAAATCTTCTTGACGCCGTTAACATTGCCAATGTCATTTTTGAGTGAAGTGTTTTTCTCTAATTACAGCACTCTATTTCACTTGAAAAGAATGTTGAATATTAAGCACGTAAACAATACTTGAACTTATTAAGAGCTATTTTATGTATTTGCTTGAAAAAAGTGGAATGAATCTACCTTACGGCAAATTCAAAGGGGACGCTCTCACTGTCCCGACCGTATTTTTAAAACTATAAGGAAAAGAGATTTTATTCTTTAGGGAAACAATCGATACAGATTAATATAAATTTTCCCATTCACTAGAACTGAGAGAAGGCATGCCTCAAAGCCGTGCCCCAAAAAACTTGTTAACTTCTATCATCTGTTCCTTTAAGGATAGATTTTTCCTTTTTGTGTCCTTCAGCGAGGACCGACGAACTTAATTTCAATTTCTTTTTTCTTCTTATGAGGTGCCTAATACCTCCTGAAAATTTGGTACCTCTTCCCCCTATAGGTTTTGCTCTGAATTTACAGCCAGACAGACGACAAGAGTCTCCGCATAATGCTCTCCCCCTATGTACTTCGTACAGTGAGAGCTAAAACCAAATAGCTAATGAATTTCATCATCTTTAGTAAACAAAACTGAATATTTTCATTGGGATTGCTCTATATCAATAGTAATTCTATAGTAAAATTCTCTTTCTCATTCCAAAGATTTTTCCCAAATGAGGCCAATATTGTACTAAAATTTACAGATTATAATCACAGTTCACAATAATAAGAAAGTACTACCAGGAATTTAGCATCTATAGTAATTATATTTCTATTAAGTAGGCTAGAATAAATTAATAAATAATTACAGTAAGTTATCTCCAGGTACATTGCAATTTGAAAATGAATTCAATGGTTGAATGAAGTTACACTATCATGTTTAGAGTTCCATGTATAGAAAGACATTTCATCTGTTGACGTGGCGAAGTTTGGACAGTAATGTACCACTCAACCACCGAAAGACTGCTAAAAAGGTGACACTATTGTAATAGATACTATTGAATAGACTTCTCTAGCACTTGTTTTACAAGTGTCTAGATCACTCTACGAGAGCGCTCTATCACAACAGTGTCTTTTCATTTTGTCTTGATAGTTTGTTTCTTTAGGGCAGTCTAGACTCTTCAACGAGTACAGACTCGTCTAGCTACTGTCTATTCGTGGTTTTAATGAGTCTAACCTACTCTACAAAAGTTTTGTCATTTATAACGGTAGTTCGCTTTCGTAGAGCAATATAGAGTCTAGGTTACTCTACGATATCACTCTATTGTTTAAGTGAATTTTCATTTTGTCGTAATAGTTTGCTTTTTTAGGACAGTCTAGACTCTTAAACGAGTATAGACTCGTCTAGCTACTGTCTATTCGTGGTTTTGATGAGTCTAACCTACTCTACAAACGTTTTGTCATTTATAACGATAGTTCGCTTTCGTAGAGCAATCTAGAGTCTAGCTTACTCTACAATATTGCTCTATTGTTTAGGTTTCTGTTTTTTGGCCGCAATCATTGTTAATTCTGGGAGACGAGTTCTGGGGCTTGTTGCATAACAATTTATTTATGTATTTCATTATTTCTAGGATTAGTATTTCACCCATTTGTCCACGCACAAGTTTCCGTACTCATGTGGGCCGCAATAAAAAATTGTAATTACTGAAAAAATTCTGGTAGTTCTTTCTTATTATTGTGAACTGTGATTATAATCTGTAAATTTTAGTACAATATTGGACTCATTTGGGAAAAATCTTTGGAATGACAAAGGGAATTTTAAAACAGGTAGTAAAAATGCATAATAAAAAGGTTAGAATAGTTACAGTGTATATATTAGGCTCCTCCAATTTTTTTGAAGCAAGTGTGCATCAGTTTCATGCTAAGGCGAGACGGAATAGAAATTAAAACAGTAGCTGAAGAGAATGTTAACCCAAGCATGAATCCGAAACCAATTTCCAGGTTTGAAACCTCTTGCCGAGTGCACCTGTGCCCGGGGAACTCATGTAGACCAGTAGACGGCCAGAGGAAACACGCTAGACTACTCCATTACATTACATTGTGTTGTGTGTCTCCTATATCTGTATACTGCAGTATTTACTATATTTACCTGATGTATACGTTGGTTATTTAAAAAGGAAGAGTTTTCGCTAGACTGATGATTGGGAGAGGAAGAGGAGGGATCTAGCGCCTCAAGGTGAATGAAATTACAATTGAATGTGGGAAAATATGTCTTCAAATTGGCTCAATGTAATAACAAAATGGAATTTATTATGCAGTTGAATCTCATAGACTTGTTATTCGTCCACTCTTTTATCTCATATACTCTTGTACATTTTTGTAGCTGGTGCTTGTACCTTGTAGTATCGAGGATAATAACCTTTTCTATTACAAAATGGAAATTATTCACTGGTCTAACTTATATATTTGCGCTTCCTCTGTTTTCTTTCTGTTAACTAGAACAAAATACTAGAGAAAAACAGAAAAAACGTGTTTGAATGTTTTTCAACTAGGTTTAACGTTTCAAAATCAAACATCTTATAAAACCTATCCTTTTTACAAGGTTCAGTACATCGAGTCCCAGCATGAAACCTATTCTTTTTTAACCGACTTCCAAAAAGAACAAGGTTATTAGTAGGTTTAGCCCATAAAACACTAGATGAAAACTCCATTTTCTTTCTAATGTCATATTTTCTTTATGAAACCTTTTCCTTTTAGAAGGCGTAGTCCATAAAACTCCCAAAATGAAAACTCCATCTTTATGAAGTATTATGTCAAATGTTCCTCTTTCCAACAGCGAAAACCTGCCATCATCACTTGCTTTTCAACAACGATGTCGTCATAACGCAGCTTATCGTGTTAGAGACTAGCAGGAAAAAAGTTGAGTCTCTCAGAAAGTGATAAGGCAAGCTCCGAAGAGTTTCAAACTTAATTCGGAAGAAAGGCGAGTGATGATTTAATCATCGTTCCCTTTTCGGATGATACTCTTTCCATCACTGATAGCGAGAGAGTAAAATGATGTCGCTTCCACCCATAACAACCCATACAACCCGTAATCTCATGATCCCCTATCCGAGTAGTCGTTAAGCCTCTATGTGAATGGGGAATGGGTCCCTTTAAGCAATGGAGAGTGGGTGCTTAACCTACATTGACTTTGATCAAATGAATAGGTCTTTCATTACAGTGGTTGTATCCATGACAGTTTGAGAATGATTGGCTGGTTTTTGTAAATTGTACCGTTTCACTTGGGATAACTGTGGAAGATGAGACCAAAGTTTTAATATAGAGTAGAATGACAACCTTTATTTTCACTTGGAAGGCGGTTTTAGGGCGCAGCCGGCCCTCTCTCAACCTTCAATCACAATCTATACTATCATAAGAGAATATACTTTTTTCTTTTGAGGATGAATCCCACATGGGTCTGAGACCTGTGCGTGGGTAATGAGTTGGATGACAGTGATTGATGAGTTGGACCTACAGTTTTAGGTGGGTTCCGAACCACCGGGAAGTGATTTTACAGCAGAGAACAGTGTCTTTTTGCTGGCCAATCTAATCGGTCACCGTTACAAACAGGACCTACGAGAACGCAGCTTATCTCTCTGATTGAACAGATACCTGCTACGGCTCGCGGCTATCATAAGTAATAGCCTACTATAAATGATCAAGATAGAAATGTATAACAAATTTAAAAAAAAAATGATGACTACTGGACATAAAAATTTTAATAATTGAATAATTTTACAGTGTTTTAACCTCAAATTCCAATATAATTCCAAAAGGGAGCTGCGATATCGATATGGAACATTTATGTGTTGCTTTGGCTTGTGACTAAGCTTATTTGCATCAAAGTGATCATGTATCTGCTTTTCTATGAGCTCCCTGCATCTAAGCACAGTCATTTTAAAACAGTTATAGTGTCCAAAATTCCAATTTGAACATTAATTTACAAAAGACTGAAAGTAGAATAAAAAATCGGGCTTCGAGGTGTACTAAATCGAGTTTGGAGGAAGCTGTGTGCCAAATTTAGTTCTGTGATGTTTTCCATGACGAAATACTTGATGAACAATCTAATATCAAAACTGGCACTGTCGTGACACCAAATTTGTGTTTCAAATCGTTGCCGTTTTTGTGAAATGTGTAAGACAAAATACACACACATGCAAAAAAACACACCACTATTCTCTATTATTATTTGATTGAATTACTCATTTTATTACGCTGTTTATTATTCTAAATAACGAAATTTTCTATGTATAGAATTTTTTATGGCGTCCCTTGACACTGTCATCTTGGCAAGACGAACTCTCATTAACGAATACCTATCTAGAATAAATTTTATTATTTAATTATTTATTATTATTAATAAATAATTATTATTTATAATTTATATAATAATATAATATTTAATAATATAATAATATAATATTTATAATTTATTTTAATTTATTATTTAATTAATCAATTTTATTATACAGGAGCTTGAATCCAATACAATCCATTATTGGTCATCGTATTGTTACGGGTTCTAATAGCCAAATTAAGGCTGGCAACACTAAAGTTCACACTTGCACTTTATTTACACAAATTTGTCTACTTACACACCAATATTTGTAAGTTCAATTAATTAAATAAAAACATCATCAAATGACAAGCTAATACTTATTTTCAGTAATTATTTACAAGAATTAATGAATAAGCAATTACAGGCTGATCAATAATAAAAGAAACAAGAGTCCAATAAACTGTACAATAATGTAGAAAGAAATTATAAAAAAGAGCAACTAATCACTTACAAAAACACAGTCCAATTCGTTATTTGACAGTCTCAAATAATATCACTTAACACTACGTCTTTAAACTATCAGTAAGCTGCATAAACAGTAAACACTTGTCTCTGCACTTGACACTGTCTAAAGACTGAATAAAGCACTGTTTACTCCACTGGCACTGGATTGTCTCTTCTACGAGATCTCTAATACAATCTGTCATGCAGGTTTGAAAACTGACTCACTGGTTCATGTGGACTCCTTTATATAGCTGTTGTAGTTGTATAATTCCAAGAATTGGAGCTCACCAGACACTTCGAGAATCCTCAAGAAGGCTTGGACTAGACCTCGATTGTTCTAGAAGAATGTACAGTAGGAACAATTAGTCTGGGCGCACGGCCGTTTGGTAGTCAGTCATGGCGAGGGGAGTGTTTATCGCTCATTTCTAAAAACATGTGGCCCGTGCGACGCTGCAGATGTCTTCAACTAGTCAACTTTTAACAGGACGGCTAGTAGTGAAACCAGAGCCACGCGCCCAGGCTAATTGTTCCTACTGTAGAATTGACGAGAAGATCAATTGAGTGAGAGTGTTGCAGACTTGAAGAATAGGAGTGACAAAGACATGTGAAGAGCAAGAGAACGCAGATTGGATGTCGAAGTCACGTCCAACCATGAAAACAATAGAATGACATAAATAGAACAAGTGCGTGATTAACTGCTTGTTTGCTCCAGTATAAAATTATAATACTAAATTATACTACTATACTATTATAATACATCTAATATAATACTATGTAATAAACCATTACTATTCAACAAACCAAATACTATTTTAATAAGCCAGGTTTACTAAAAAAACAACCTTTCTGGGAATAATTTTAATCCAGCGCACCGTATTTCCCAGGTGTATTGGCGTAGCCAGCCAACTTTGTAGCCAGTGAGAAGGTCTTGGGTGACCCCCAAGTGCCAGTGTTTGCCCAGCCCTACCTCAACCCAGCCTGCTTACTTCCCTCTAACTGAAATATGCATGAACCAAGTGTAAGCCGGTACAGGCTGCATCGATTTTTCCACCCCAACACCATCGCGTCTCTCCTTTTAAATACTCATAATCCATTCGACAATTTTCCGAGGGGTTGAAAAACTTTTCAGCATCTTTCTTTTTTTGACTTTGCTTTATTTGTTCTGTACGTTCTGCTGAACTCTTCATATACTGGAAAATGGAAACACTTCTTTCTCTTATTTTCGTCTTTGTTCTTTCCCATTTCTTCTTCTCTCTCTTCCCTTCCTGCTTTTTTCTTCCTTCTTTATCACTGTTTCGTTCTCAATCTCTTTCTTTTTTCTTATTCATATACTTTATTCACTTAAATAATAGTAGTTTATGCAACGATTTTATTTTGACCCTTATTAAGGCACGAGTTGGATGTAAGTTATAACACGAGCGAATGCGAGTGTTATAAATATCTCACGAGTGCTTTAATGGCCAAATAAAATCGTTGCATACACTATTTTATCTACGACCACTAGTATGCATTTAATTAAAACAATTTCATTTTACCTGTGATTGTCAGAGATACGTAACCTCTCATCTCAAATATGAGAAGTTATAGTAGATTGTTAGGTTAAAGCAGCTGGCGTAGCAATTTGATCAAATCAGCTGATAGTTTCACAATATTGAATTACGATATTGATTCCATCAAAAATGCTTCTGATTGATCCAGAACCCGTGTTATAATGTAGAACCTGTACTATAATGATCTCTTTATGCAACGGGCTTCAAAAAGCATTTCGAAAAGACAGCTGTTTTGGCATCAATTGTGAAACTGTAATGTATACATTATGACATGGTCGTAGATAAAAATATAAAAAACATAGAATAAAATGAAAATTTCAAGTGCATTCCTCATTAGGCTATAGCCTGTGTGCACGAATGGTTCGTCTCTCCAACATCTTAGTCTTCTGAGCTCTATATTTTTTGTTTTTCCTCTCATTTTAATTGTCTCATCTCTTCTTTTTCTCATTCCCTTATTTCTACTTTTTCTCTCTCCCTGCTTCTTCTCCTCCTCCTAGTTTTATTCTTTTCTCCTTCTTTGGCTTCTTATCTCCTCTCCTCTCCCCATCAAACCATCTTCTCTTATCACAATTTCCCTTCTCACAAACCTTCCTTATGTTTTTTCTCCTCCTCCTACACCTACTCCTCCTTCTTGTCCCACATCTCTACTCCCATATCCTTTATCTCCATTTTCATTTTTACAATCCCCGCTCTTCCTATTCTCCTCCGTTATCATCTCCTCCATGTCACTGTACTTTTCCTCCTCCCCTTCTTACGCTAGTCAACATATACTGGAAAATAAAAAAAGTTATCTTTCTTATTCTCGGTTTTTTCCTTCAACTTCTCTCTCTTCTTTTTCTTCCCTTCATGCTTCTTATTATTTCTCTCAGTTTCCCTCTTATTCCTCATAAGCATATTCCTCCTCCTCCTATTCTTATCTCTCTCTCTCTCTCTCACTTACTCCTTCTCTTCCTCCTCCTTCTCTTCCTCTTCCTCCTCCTTCTCTTCCTCTTCCTCCTCCTTCTCTACCTCCTCCTCCTCTTCCTCCTCCTATTCTTATCACTTGCTCTCACTCGCTCTGTTTTTAATTCTTCTGCCAATCTTTTCACTTCGTTTCCCCTTCAAGCTTTCCTCTAGCTCTTATTGACCAGGTTTAGAAATTTCCTTTTTCTTCTTTCTTCCAACTCCTCCTTTTCCTTCTCCTCCTCCTCCTCCTCCTCCTGTAATACGGTTTGAGTTTCTCATTTTTTCTTCTTTTTTCCTGCTCCTCCTCTTTCTTCTCCTCTTCCTTCTCATCCTCCTTCTCGTCTTCCTCCTCCTTCTCCCCCATAATCATTTCTGAGTCGACGACATTCAGTGCAGAATGAATAGGTTTTGAATGTTTCATTTTTGTCTCGAAGAGAAAGGTCATCCTTTCAACCTTTCATCGGTTTTTCATTTCCATCGGGGTTTCTTTTATGTCGCTTTCCACATCTATGAATAGGGGCTTAAAAGTACATTTTCTAATCCAGCGGAAAGTTTACATTCTACGAAGCCTGCTCTCGGCCATGGCGTGGACTCAATCCTTTGAATAGATCTCCGGGGAATCAATTTGGAAATTCCAGTTTGTATGGTACAGTATGTTGTACAGTATGTACAGTTGTATAGTGTTTGTATGTTGTACAGTACGTACCTATAGCTGGGCATTCACGTTCCGATTTGCAGTACGACTAGTAGTACTGCTAGTTGGATAGTCGACTCCACTCACGCTCCTACTTGCAATCCAACTTTATTCCTAGTCAGCTGTGAGCATCGCTCTCGAGCCGAAAAATGTAACCGAAGTTGCCCGAACTTGCCCGAAGGTCAAGCACTGACTGAGATAAGTTGGACGAATTTGATCTGACTCCCCCAACACGTCGACATTCGGAAGTCGTCCCTCTAGTCGTCCATCTACAATTCCAACTATCCAATAAACGTTCCGTTTTCGGATCCAACCTTGGAGGTTGGACTGCAAGTCGTACTGCAAATCAGAACGTGAATGCCCAGCTTAAATGAATATGTGCCTGAGACTCAGGTAAAGGGTGATTCTGAGTTTCTAAGTCATTAATCACCACATCGTCTGACTATACGAGTTTTAATTAATTAAATTACACAATTAATCAATTCAATTTATTTACAGTATCATTACAACAAAGGTCCTCCTAAACCAGAAGGTTTTTCAGGAGGTGCCATATATTGATTTAACACAAGTAAATACTAATTTTGAACAGACTCATTACCCACGCACAGGTCTCAGACCTATGTGGGCTTCATCCTCAAAAAAAAGTCGGAATTTCTAAATAACATAACCTTCAATCCACTTGACACAGTAGGCTACAACACTTTAGTACATTACACTAACGATTTCACTTTAAAAAAGATCATTTGATTATAAAAAATATAAATGATAAATTTGGCACTACTATAATTCTGTTATTCATTTTAATCCTTTCCTACTGCAATCCAATCTAAATCATTTATCACAATATTTTAGTACAAATCGCGATAATATTGTCCAGTAACTATATGTGTTGCTTTCCATACGTCTCTGTCCAATGATGGCTTGGACGCACGAATTAGCTCAGAGTTGTGCTAGATAGTATGCACATTCACCAGTGCAGCCAGACCCTTTGTAAAGTTGCAAGTGGACTGTCAAGCATAGAGCTTCAGAATTTTTTTCGGTGGGCTTCGGTGAGGAAAGCAATCACAAACTACCACCTTACTCTTCGTGTGTGTAGTACGTTGAGGTCTGAAGAGTCACCTACAGTCGAATCGGCTATGGTACTATATACATACATACATATGTGTTAGTTGTACTAAGTTATAATTAGGTTTGGCCATGTGTTGATGTTGGATTTGCAGTGGAGATATTGCTTTGTTCGGATGCTATTTGATACCCAGATAATTCTAAAGCTCACTGATGGAATTGTGTACAATACTGACTGTCAACGCCCCATTCTTTGTAATGGAGTTGCCGTTCAATCATTCTACTATAAATTATGTTGAAGATCCATCTTGTTTCCACTAATATACAATAAAAACTTGAAAAACACTTTTATTTTCACTTGAAAGTGTTTTTTAAGTTTTTATCAATCTACTACAGTCTCAATGAAAAAGTCGGTTGCTACATGATTCTCCTGCTATCACCTGCTGCATACGGTTGTCAGAGGCATGCCTCTTCTGATGAAGAGGCACGTCAGGCATGCCTCAAATCCCAATTTCATTTTCTAAATCCTATTCCATGCATGCCACCTCAAGACTCATATGCTGCAAGAGGAAGCTGTTGCAAGGAAATTGCAAGAGGCAGGTTGAAGAAGAAATAACTTAACTAGTTTATTGATCAGGGGTTTCTTTTTTTGTAGATTACGTCTTGGAGACTCCAGTTGAGGAGTATAAGACAAGTCTCATCAACAATTATACAATCTTATACACTAGTTACCATAATTACTATATCAATTAGTTGTGGTGAGGTTTAATTTTGGTGTGAAAGGAACTCTTGTACACTATAAAAAGCTTTATCAACTAAATATTTTTTTAATTGTTTTTTAATATTTCTATATTTCAATACTCTTTAAAAACTGTGGTAGCTTGTTGTAGAGTTTCCTACCAATATAACCAGGTTTTTGTTTGAATAAGCTACTATTGTGACTCATCAAATGATAATCTTCTCGGCATCTTGTATTATAATCGTGTACGTCAAGATTTCGGTTAATATCATTCGTTTTACATATAAAGTAGCTTCATACACATACAAGCAGGGTATCTTGAATCTAAAGTCCTAATAATACTGATCTTGTTTCAACCATTTTGTTATCGAGTGGTTGAGGCAACAAAGTGTTTGAGACAAAACTAGTATTATTCTATAATAACTGTAATTTTATTGGTGGGGAGACCCTTACGGGTAGTTCCACCTCGCCGCTTGATCCATGTTATTGTAAAATGGTGGACCTACAATTTTAGATGGGTTCCGAACGAAGGGGAAGTTAATTCACAGCAGAGTCTTTTTTACTGGCCAATCCAATAGATCACCCTTACAGACAAGCCCCAGGAGGCCGTTGCTTATCTAATGTGATTGAACAGATACCTGCTACGGCTCACAGCTATCACATCCGTGACATTTTGCAGTAACTACAAGTTTGTAGTTGGTTACGAAGGAGGTCTCTTTTTTGCATTCAACCTTGAGTTGTGCCGCACTAACGATCCGTTTTCGGTTGACTTCCGTTGTTTACTTGTCGCAATGATCGAAATGGCCGCGCAGTCTGACTAATCTAATCGCTCTCAAGTGTTTTAATGAAGTGGTTTCAAATGTTGTTGTGCTCTTACGATTCTGTTGTTTGTGTGGTCCGACGCTTATCATAAACTTACCCCTGGTACCGGTAGATTAAAATTCATTGATTTTTCTTTAAACAAAAACTACAATACTGTAGTCTACTGTATTTAAATTGTTCCAATGTGATGCGACCCTAATTAGTCCGTGACCTGATCGGACTTTGTCTACTAGTGAGATTCCAGCGTACAAATGTAATGATGAATGGCATTGGCTGCTAATCCTCTGTAGAGCACTCTAGCACTCTAGCACTCTAGCTGTTTGAACCAGGCTCACCCTTAGCCATTATTTAAATCTGTACTCGTTTCACCAGCTCGTTTTCATTACATTATTCTCTTTCTCGTCACACTCTTGCTTTTCTTGTTTGTCCTCCTCCTCCTCCTCCTTTTCCTCCTCCTTCTCCTCCTCTTTTCCCTCTTCTTCTCCCTCTTCTTCTTCCTCATCCTCTTTTCTTTTTCCTCTTCTTCCTACTCCTTTTTTCTCCTCACACCATGTTTATCTTCCTCTTCCTCCTCCTTCTTCTTCCTCCTCCTCCTCCTTCTTCTTCTTCCTCCTCCTCCTCCTCCTTTTTATACTCACCCCCTCTTTATCAACCTCTTCCTTTTCCTTCTTCTCCACCTCTTCCATTTCTTTACCCTTTTCTCTTCCTTTTCTTCTGTGTTCTCTTCCACTCCTTCTCCCTTTTCCGTTTCTTCTTCCTCCTCCTCCTCCTTCTTCTTCTTCTTCTTCCTCCTCCTCCTCCTCCTCCTCCTCTTTATACTCACCCCCTCTTTATCAACCTCTTCCTTTTCCTTCTTCTCCACCTCTTCCATTTCTTTACCCTTTTCTCTTCCTTTTCTTCTGTGTTCTCTTCCACTCCTTCTCCCTTTTCCGTTTCTTCTTCCTCCTCCTCCTCCTTCTTCTTCTTCTTCCTCCTCATCCTCCTCCTCCTCCTCCTCCTCTTTATACTCACCCCCTCTTTATCAACCTCTTCCTTTTCCTACTCCTCCACCTCTTCCATTTCTTTACCCTTTTCTCTTCCTTTTCTTCTGTGTTCTCTACCACTCCTTCTCCCTTTTCCGTTTCTTCTTCCTCCTCCTCCTCCTTCTTCTTCTTCTTCCTCCTCATCCTCCTCCTCCTCCTTTTTATACTCACCCCCTCTTTATCAACCTCTTCCTTTTCCTTCTTCTCCACCTCTTCCATTTCTTTACCCTTTTCTCTTCCTTTTCTTCTGTGTTCTCTTCCACTCCTCCCTTTTCCGTTTCTTCTTCCTCCTCCACCCTCTTTCAACACCACTTTCCTACTCCTACTCCTCTTACTCCGCTTCTGCCTCTTCTTTCAATTCCCCCTCCGCTCTTCCTTCTTCTCCCTCGTTAGGGCTTGTATGCCTCAACTTCGCCCACAGCACTTTTTGTATTGTAAAGTGTGAAATAAAGACATTTTATCTATCTATCTTTTTATTCTACTACTCCTCCTTCTTCTCTCTCTTCTCTTCATCATACTCTTCCTCGACCTCCTCCTCCTCCTCTTCTTCCTCCCTCTTATTTTCTTTCTCCTACTCATTATTCTGCTCTCACCATCTATTTTTCTCCTCCTCCTTCCTCATCCTCTTTATCTTCCTTTTCCTTCTCTTTCTCTTCTACTTCATCTCTTCCACCACCTCCTCATCCTCCTTCTTTTCTTTCTCCTCTGCCTCTAACTCCCTGCCTCCTATTCCTCCTCACACCTCTTCTCTCTTTTCTTTTAATTCCTTCTCCCGCTCACCATTCTCCTCTTCCTCTTCCCCCTCTTCGTTCTCCTACTCCTCCTCCTTCTCTTCTTCCTCCTCCTACTCTTTATCCCCGTCTCCCCTGTGCTATAATACTATTATGTCGAAGCACGCGTCTCTTATCTAATCAACTGCCTTCATTGGAATGCATTGCAGGGGCAAGGCGCCTCTCTGACACCCTATTCTCTATTAGTCCTACACGTGGATACCGTATTAGCCTTTGACGTGCATGTCGCTGGCCCGGCCATGTCTGAATTTGTAAAAACAAATTATGCCACTATTAAGTACCTATTTCGTACTATTTAGTACCTCAAATAAATATTTTCGTACCTCTACCCTGACCGAGCTATTAACATTCTTAAGTTGCCGGGCCAGCGACATGGTAGCCCGGCCATGTCTGAATTTGAAAAGAAAAATTATGCCAATATTTGGTACCTATTTCGTACTATTTAGTACCTCCAATAGAAATTTTCGTACCTCAAAGGTTAAGGAGATACAACATAAAATACTAAAGGTCAATGACCTCTCAGCCCGGCCATGTCTGAATTTGCATAAACAAAATATGTAACTATTTAGGATATATTTCGTACTATTTAGTACCTCCAATAAAAAATTTTTTTCCTCAACCACAACTGAGCTATAATTTTTTCAAAATTTCACTGGCCTTGTGAGAAAAAATGGTTTACTCAGTTAGGGATGAAGTACAGATTTTCTTTTTAGAGGTACTAAATAGTACGAAATTGGTACTAAATATTGGCATAATTTTTTCATGAAAATTCCATCATGGCCGGGCCAGTGACATGCATGTCGCTGGCCCGGCCTTGTCTGAATTTGCATAAACAAAATATGTCATTATTAAGGACATATTTCGTACTATTTAGTACTTCCAAAAAAATTTTTCGTACTTCAACCCCAACTGAGTAATCGATTTTTTTAGATGTTCACTTTCATGCATCATAGAACAGCTGATTCTCGCGTCTTATTCTTATACAACTGCTGTTTGACGTCACATGCTGCCAGCCACCTATAACACAACACAGAGCGTGATAATTATTTCCAGTCTGTTGTGGAGGTCTTTCTCATTCACTCTCACCCTCACTCACTTGCTCCCTCACCCACATCCTTTTCATTCTTCATCTTTCCATGATATCTCCTTCTTCATTACTACGTCCAATCCTTTCTCACTTCCCCATTTTGTTAATCGGCTTCGGCACTCTTTTCAGACCTTCCCTCGATTACACAGCCTTTATTATCCATAGCATAATAGAATGTTTCAAAATAATAATTGGGTTTGTAACATTTTCGGAGACTTAGATTGTGTCATTCCTTAGAGCCCGAAAATGTTCTCTTTAATATCCCAATTTAAAATTCACTTGAATTGCCGAACTGAAACCATAAAAAATGTTTTTTGCAGTTATTTTCACACCTCTAATAGAAATATGTTAGTTACATTACTTGTATTCCATTCTTCCACAGAAATAGCTATCAACTGTTCCTGTAAAACAAAATGTTTTTTCGCTATAGCCTATTGCCTAAATTATGATTGCTCACCTTTTTCAAGAACTGTTATGCATAGGCAAAAGAATCTCTTCTCATGAGTATTGGATAAAGACTCATTAAACGATTTGAGCTACTAGCTCAAATTTGCGAATTTTTGCGGGCATTTTGTAGTTATTTCTGTCAGTTAATAGATAATTATTATTAAACCAATTATCAAAATCAATTGAACTTTCGATATTCCTTTACTTTTTAAACAGAATTTATCAAGAAGCTGATATTACATTTGTTCAAAATAGAAAAAAACATACCTAAGTACTTCTTATTAACTCACAAAAGGAAAGATGTGGTGGAAGAAAGGAAGTTGTTTCATATCACAAATTGAACTATGCTTGGTAAGGGAATTTGATCATAGCGTATTAGTTTGAAAAGAAAATTATAAACTATACTTTTAAAATAACAATTGAGAAAAGATTTTCAAGTAATTGAGGTATTGGAGCTAACCCCCGGCAACCAGTTCTTAACCAGTTATCTAAAAAATTCGGTTACTCAGTTGGGGTTGATGTATAAATTTTTCTATAGCAGGTACTAAATAGTCCGAAATAGGTTCTAAATATTGACATAAATTGTTTGTACAAATTCAGACATAGCCGGGTCAGCGACATGCATGTCCTTTAACCCACACAAATAGTAAATGGAAATCATTGTAATTTTAGCCGATGAATATCGGGAGACAATGCTTGCTAATTTCATGTATGTAGCCTTGCTCCAGCACCAGCCGGCGACTAGAGAGAATAGAATATTCTATTCCAGCGGTTCCCAACCGGTGTGTTGCAGAAGAGTTACAGGTGGGTCGTAACTATCCTAAAACTATCAGAAACTATGGTATAAACTATAAGAGAAGATAAGAAAAATCAAATTGTGTTTCAATTGTTTTCTTGGTTCTTGACTTTGGCATCTGGGGCAGACTACAGAAGAACTGCATCTCTCCCAGGCGTAGGCGTAACGAGTGGGGGGGGGGGGGGGGGGTGTAACCCCCCCCCCCCCCAACCATTGCTTAGAAAAATTGTAAGAAACAATTTGGAAAACTAAAAATTTGAAAGATTATTCATTTAATTTTTCGCTAGGGTGAAGAAACCGGCAGCTGACACCTTAGTGAGTCAATTCATGAATATTATCTATTTACTTTGGAGCTATTGTATAGATTAATAAAAAAATTTTTACAATCTATTTATTCAAGTCTTTTAAATGGCCGATTGAAATTTGGGAACACTTTAAATACTAATTTCAACGTGAAATTTTGATTTTAAAATCACTTGACATCTATACCAATAGCTGACACCTCTATTATTGATCACCTCCAGTAGCTGACATACCTTGAATGAGCTAATTTGATTTCATATATCCAATAGTAATCATACATATAAAACATTTATACAACACATACTAGAGATATTAAAAATAATTTAAAAAATGATAATATCTAATATATTTAATGATTAATAATATACTAATAATTAATAAACATAGTAGAGAAATTGGAAAACCAACAATAATTACAATGAGTCCTCATTGTAAACTAACTAGTTCGCTCATTTTCTTCTATATAAAACAGATAAAATAGTCTACATATAGTCCAAGAATAAAAAACAAATAAATAAAAAATAAAATTTCTCATATAATCATTTCAATAAGTTGAATAAATTTTAAATTCTCAAAGCGAATTTAAAGTGAATTAAATAAGTTCATTTCATGAATAAGGATTGGATAAAAAACCATTGAAGTAAAGACTATAAAAACTGTTTATTAAATTCAATTTCAAAATGCCTTCAAATATTTATCAGGAACACTGAATTTTTGATGGTCATTAACTGGATTATGCTGAGCAATTTTTTTAATGACATCTTCTTTTGACTACCATATTTTCTCTTCATTGCAAACAATAAATTGAAATCAATGAGTAGGCCTCAATCCATGCCCAAGGAAGAACTAGAACAATGTGGAATGGCCATCATATATACATAGTGTTCACATTCTCTATGATAGTACCTATTACATTATTAATTATTTATGTTTAAATAAAATCATTTGAGAGAGAGCAAAGCAATGTGTAATAGATGTGGAAATTAATTATATTCAATAGCCTTGCTATACTGAGCGACTGTAGTTGAGGTCGCGCGCCACAATTGAGGCTCAATTATGTCAGCCAACTGCTTTTGTTAGCGTTTGATTACTTTACCCTGTATGAATATTGTATAACATGTATTATATCTATATTCTGAGAAATTTTTTGAAGGGAGTAATATGTAAGAGTGATTGACCAGCGGAGGGGGTGGTAAACTCCCCCCCCCCCATCATGAATCAGCTCTATTTACACCACTGCTCCCAGATGACTCACACAGGTTCGTGTGAACCTGTTAATTGAGAAATTTCATCAATTACAATCTAAAAACTCAAGAGTCTTTGGTGTGTTGTGCGATGAAATAGGAAGTGAGCCAGTGGCGCACCCAGGGGGGGGCTTAGGGGGCTTAAGCCCCCCCAAGAACCCGAGCTCCTTAAAAAATTGATAATAATTTTCAAGAAAATGTATTATAGAGAATATGTGCTGTAGGCTGATTAGTGTTGGTACATGTCATGTATTCGGCTTTTTAAGTAGAATAATGTTCATAACTAGTGGCTTGACGTGGGGGGCTTTGGCAGTGCCGGATTTACCACTAGGCCGACTAGGCCGCGGCCTAGGGCCGCAAGCAAAAAGGGGCCGCAGCGTTTTGTAAAAAAGAATTTTTTTTTGTAAAAAATTGAATTTTTATTTTTTTAAATTAATTAATAATTACCGCTACTGTAAATCGAGTACATTACTTTTGTATATAAACAATACAATCCAATTAAAATAACCAATGTTCATATCGTATTGAACTGAGAGACATCTTTGATTCCTATGAAAAAAGAGGAAAAGAGTTGTCTAAAAATGAAACCTATATTCTTGAAATAAAAAGACGCTCGAAAAGAAAAGCTCTCCCTGGCGAAGACAAAGAAGATGAATCCACTGAACCCCACTTTAATGGAAAAGAAAACTTAAAGATTAATACATTCAATGTTGTAATTGACAGGCTTTATTCAGAATTGAATAAAAGGTCCGAAGTTTATTTCAGTCTTAATGAAGAATTTGGATTTTTAAACAACTTATCGTCAATTTCCAATGAAGGAATCAGGGGAAAAGCTTCTATTTTAACTACAAACTATCGAATCGACATAGATGGTGACTTTGGAGAAGAGTGTGTACAGTTCAAAGGCTTTGTTGAAGGTATATTTGATGAAGAAAGAGAACCTCATGATAACAAGATTACCAAGCCTCCGAGGAATACACTTTTGGAGTATCTGAAACTCATTCGTGAAAAACAGTTAACATTATTTCCAAATATGGACACGGCTTTGCGCATTCTATTATGCATGATGACATCTAATGCATCTGGAGAAAGATCATTCAGCATGTTGAAAAGAATCAAAAACTAATTGAGGAACTTGACTTCTGACGAAGATTCTAAATTTTCTAGTTTGGCTAGTTTTGTTTCAAATGTTGAGCTTTTTCAAGATTTGATTAAAGATTTTGCAGCCAAAAAAGCTAGAAAAGTGAGTGTTTAGAGTTTAGATATGGTATTAATTATGAGTATGGAGTGGAGTGAGTGTCAATGCTAATCACTAATCCAACTTTATCCAAATTAAGAACATGACATTCACGTTTTTCAGAAGAGAATAATGTGAGAATTGAATGATCTAGAAGTTTATTTGCTGTATTCTTAATATTTTTATTTTTCAGTAATGTAGCTTATTACTATAACAGTTCTTATTATTATTTTGCTTGTTCTTTTACTTAAAGTGTCTTTTCAACTCGGCTTTTTTTAGCCTTTTGTTGTCACCTGTACTTTTCCCCCCGAATGAAACAAATGTTATTTAATTTTAACAATTAACTGCAATACTAATTTATTATATAATAATTTTAGCAATATTAATCATTTTACAGAAAACTGCTGTTTGCTAACTTTTTGAATTATATATTTTCTATAAATATAGAAATTGTTGTTAGAGCTGTTTTGGGGTTTTAGCCAAATTTGTAAACTAAGATTATTTAATTAGCGAATACAACATTTCAACCTATTTATGTACTATATTCAAATAGAACATTACTGCCATTTCTATTCATGTATGTTATGCTTTGTATGTTATACCAATTTTAAAAAGTAAAATTAAAACAAACGTTATGTATTAATATGAAATGTGAAATGTGCTTTATGCTTTAATTACATAATCGTGAAGTTATCGGGGGCCGCTCGGGGTAATTTGGCCTAGGGCCGCAAGTACCCTAAATCCGGCACTGGGCTTTGGGGCTCAAGCCTTTCCCTCAGGTCCTGAAATCCTTATCAAAACGTTGATAATTTTAATTTAAGCCAATTGACTGTTTGTATCATGAACTTTAGGCTGTACATTTCAAACTTTTTTAAATTTAAATTATATTGTATGATTTTTTTTAAATAAATCATGGATATTGTCAATGTAATATTTTTAAATGATTGACTCACTGTATATATTACGATCATTCGCATAATATTTTCAATTTTGTTTGTTTGCAAACGTAATGAGAACTGTTTTTTTTTTTTATTGACTTCTGCCTTTCAGTGCATTGTAATGTTCATAGCATTCTAATTTCCAACAAAAAAGGATGAGTTTTCATCAGAGGAATGAGTTTTGACATTCTTGATTGATTATTATTGTATAGTAATTTGTGTAAACTGACGTTGCTGTATTCATATCATTGTTTACATAAGCGTGTAATATATTAAATGATTATTACACATAGATTCATCTAACCACTATTATTTTATCTATATTTTACAACCCATTAATTTTTTATTTTGATTGAATAAAAATAGGATTTCTCATGGAATTCCTTCCATGATGGATTGGGAATTTCAATCGTTGATGTATTTGTACTATTGCTAAAGTAGAAGTAGCATGGAAGTCTCGATATTGATACTTTGTGATTAATTTTCTAAGTATAGAATGAGTGACATTGAGTACTTAAATGTAACAGGAATGGTATGCTGCAACTTAGACTTCAATAATGGCTCTGCTCTCTGCACTAAGGATCTTTTCCTTTACACATTTTTCAGCTTGTAATGAACTTAGAGGCTATGGCAACGATTTTCCAGTTGAAAAATGCATCAGTGCACTTGAAGTTTTTTGTGTGTTCCGATACACACAAAAATTTTATTGCAAGAGATTTGTAAAAGATTTGCAAGACATCTGTGCTGGTCATACAAATCGGTTACAATTCCAAGCGTTCATGTCTCATCTTACTGAACAGTAAGATGATCGATGACAGTATGAGGCGAGTATCTAATGACTTTCATATTGACTAACAAAAAAAATTGCAGATTGAGTAGCAAGCTGATGATACTTAAAAAGAAATGTTCTAGAACACTATATTTATTTATTTACTGTGACAAATTTACAGCGAATGTGAAGGTGCAACAGACTCAAGTCCAAAGCTGCTCCCTTCACAAATTTTGAATATGTTACATTGTCCAAAACATTGAGGTTAACACAGGCTAAGAATTTAAGATTTGCTAAAACCTTCACTCGAAAAATAACAAAATGAATCTTCTCTCTTAAACACTATTAATTTAAAAGTTCACTTGAAACAAAACAGTTAAAAATAGTTTATAATATAAAATTTTTATAAAAACTTCTGAGCCGAAAAATATTGCATTTCATGCTAGTCTTCTGGCGTTATTTGCAGAACTGAGAGAAAATCTCAATTTTGGTAGTACCAGACTTATGTACATGTTGTGAGAAAACTTCTCCAAACATGAAACACGCATAAAGTCTTCAACCCGGTCTAGACTCACAGATACACAAAGCTTTAGACAATTCACACCAACGTTTCAGAACCTGTATAATTAAGGTTTACAGAAAAGTTGCCCTAATCTAATCATTAATTTTGTTCAATTGACATAGATTTTGTCATTCAATTCCGATATAATAAATATACAGTACTTACAATACAAATAATGCCCCACAATTATTTTCTTAATTCATTGTAGTAACACATTTTAATATAAATGAGTTCTATTTCAGTATCTTGAAAAATGGATGGAAAGTTGTCAGAGATAGGTAGAACAATATTTGTTATAAGGATGCTTTTCAAGAATATTATGGAAGTTGCTTGAAAAATCCACAAAATACAGTTAGTTATAGTTATAGTCACATTTTGTACTTTATTGGAATCAGTTACATTACCGATCTAAAATTGGGAAATAGCTTGTATTATTATTAATATGGTATTGCTATGAAATGCTAGGAAGAAGAAAGAAGTATAATAATTATCTGCCTGTGTCAATAAGTCTTACTGTCAATCAATGCAATACAAAATACAACGAAATAATCTCAGCATTAAAGTATGAAATGAAAATGAGAAAAAATTCTGATATTTACAATCAACCTATCACTTCATATTGTTCACTGATAGGGTTTGTGAACTCATTCTAGTCAATGTGCAGAAACACGATTTGGTAGTGCCGACATGTGGCACAAAATAAGTATAATTTTAACAACTATTTTGGTTGGCTATACACATCATAAAATCCTAAGAAATACATTAAACCAATAAATATATTAAATATTGAAATTTACTACTCAATAAATATAATAACGTTATAACTCAATTAGGCTAATCATATTCAAATTTTAAAATAAATTAGTCTACTTTTTAGTTAATTTACTATATTGTGTATTTGTTCAAAAGCATTTTAAATTTCGAGAGTTACAGAATAATAATGCTTTTGCTAAATGTGATATTTCTATTTAATTTAAAATAAATTAGAAAACCTTTTACTGAATCAGAAACTATTTTCTATAACCATTACGTTACTGGGTGTATCTCTACTGTACAGGTATGTTTGTTCAGAAATTTGATAGACTATCATACGTGATTCTTTGGAAATAAGGGTATAGTATCATTACAAAAATAACTAAAATTGTTCTATCTCAAGAAGATTACATTGAACATCAGATCATAATGACATGATAGAATTTCTCTATTTTTTTTCGGATTACTGACTTTACATTCAATCTTTTTTCATATGTAACTCAAATTTAACTGATGGATTAAGGAAATTAGAGAGGATATGAATGAGCTAGGAGTAGTAACCCTGGGCAATTGGAAAAATTAAACAAAATATAGAAATATATATAAGTAGGATTGACTGAAATGGTCTAATGGCCGTAAAAGCAAAATAATAATAATTATCATAATAAATCCATCAAATAATTAAGATTGTTCAATCTTAGTGCACTTTGAAAGACACATATTGCACATATATGCAATTAATATTTACTTTCGATTTGCATTGCCTACTCTACGTTTGTCTTGAGCTTCTAAAATGAAACTTCTTTTCTGATAAAGAAAGGTGGGTCACCAGCTGAAAAAAGGTTGGGAAACACTGTTCTATTCTACTCTTTCTGCCGGCGACTTGCCATAGCCCTAATCGGTCATTTCTTCAGTTTCTCCCCTCTTTCGTTTGTAGGCTACGTGATGACATTCCACAATAATTGGGAATATGGAAGGGAGCCGCTTGGATACACAAACACACCTCACCACATACAGCAGCCGGCTGTGACGTCATACTACAGATAATCTAGAAAAATCGATTACTCAGTTGTGGTTGAGGTATTAAATTTTTTTTTGAGGGTACTAAATAGTACGAAAAAGGTACTAGATAGTGGCATAATTTGTTTGTATGATTTCAGACATGGCCGGGCCAGCGACATGCATGCCACGTGCATGTCACTGGCCCGGCCATGATGGAATTTCTATAAAAAAATCATGTCATTATTAAGTACCAATTTCGTACTATTTAGTACCTCTAAGAATAAAATTAGTACTTCATCCCTAACTGAGTAAACGATTTTTTTCACAAGGCCAGTGAAATTTAAAAAAATAATTATAGCTCAGTTGGGATTGAGGTAACATTTTTTTTCTTGGAGGTACTAAATAGTACGAAATATATCCTAAATAATGACATATTTTGTTTGTGCAAATTCAGACATGGCCGGGCTGAGAGGTCATTGACCTATATCATTTTATGCTGTATCTCCTCAACCTTTGAGGTACGAAAATTTCTATTGGAGGTACTAAATAGTACGAAATAGGTACCAAATATTGACATAATTTTTCTTTTCAAATTCAGACATGGCCGGGCTAGCATGTCGCTGGCCCGGCCATGTTGGAATTTGTATAAAAAAATTATGCCAATATTTAGTACTAATTTCGTACTATTTAGTACCTCCAAAGAGAAATTTCGTACTTCATCCCTAACTGAATAAAGAATTTTTTCTCACAAGGCTAGTGAGATTTTTAAAAAATCGATAGCTCAGTTAGGGTTGAGGTAATTTTTTTTTTATTGGAGGTACTAAATAGTACGAAATATAACCTTAATAATGACATATTTTGTTTATGCAAATTCAGAAATGGCCGGGCTGAGAGGTCATTGACCTATATCATTTTATGTTGTATCTCCTCAACCTTTGAGGTACGAAAATTTCTATTGAAGGTACTAAATAGTACGAAATAAGTACCAAATATTGACATATATATATTTTTTTAATTCAGACGGCCGGGCTACCATGTCGCTGGCCCGGCAACTCAAGAATTTTAATAGCTCGGTCAGGGTTGAGGTACGAAAATATTTATTGGAGGTACTAAATAGTACGAAATAGGTACTTAATAGTGGCATAATTTGTTTTTACAAATTCAGACATGGCCGGGCCAGCGACATGCACGTTAGCCTTTGGGCTGGTGTTTCATGAACAACGGTATGTATGCTTATGTGTTAGTGCTTCCTTGCTATGTATGTAATGTGTTGCCTAAGCTATGTACAACTAATTACGCATTATTTTCTTATTTAATTAGCAAGGATCCATTACAAATTTAGTACTGTAGTTTTCATATAACTTTGCAGCAGTTGGGCTCAGATGTAGTACGTCCTCCCATCTTCTACACGCTGCCAAGTTATATGAATACTACAGTAGTTCCAGTGATACTTCTCTGGCATGTGTTGAGGAGCAATATTATAGGTAAAATTTTGGCCAAACTATAGGCCTAGTAAAGTCGGATTGTAAGGACACTGCTGATGAAGGTGCGAAACCGAGCGTTTGTATTTTAAAGTTTCAGACGCTATTTATTCCATCCAATAAACGTAGATGGCATGTCATATTGTGCAGGAAAATGGTTTTCTGCATTACAATTTCGGGAAATTAGAAATGTAAATTTATACAAATATTGAAAAATGTCAAGTAATTCTTGAATTAATTACATGGTTATTATGTTTACGTTGAAGTATGTCATATTGTGCAGGACAATGGTTCCCTGCATTAAAATTTGTGGTAATTAAAAATGTAAATTTACACAGATATTGAAAAACTGGGAAGTAATTCTTGAATTAATTACATGATTATTATGTTTACGTTGTAAACACTCCCATACATTGTGAAATTACACAAATAAAATCAACTGAAAGTGCGACATTGGCATGACAAAAGATCAACTAAATTAATTATTCAGTGCACATCAATGCACCCCTATTGAACATCGATATCTAGCGATATGAGCTGTAAATGGGGTAAATGAACTCCGCCCCGGTTGTGAAAGAAAGCACTTACAATATTGAGCTGACGCCAAAGGTTCCTGTTATTCCGCTGCTATAAATTAATGGCGATGTGAAACGTGCCCCACCTCTCGAATGCCCTTTGTGTGAATGCTTGTTTTATGCCCTTTCACACTGAAAAGGTGTGCTTTCTATCATTAAAGGCCTTCTCACACTTGACGTCTCTCCCTAAACTGACACACAATCACTAGTGTGACTTTTCACAACCATTGTAACAAAAGAAAGGCGTACGATCTTTGCCTTTCCCAAATATTTACTTAGTTATCCAAAAAGAAGGCACCGATTTTAAACGTTTATTTCTTCCAAACTTTAAGAGATAAAAGCAAATAGAAACTATAATTAGAAATAGATGCAACTTAAAGAAATAGAGCATTGACTGTTAGAAATAGAAACTCAATAGAACAAGGAAAGTTGAAACATTTTAATAACAGTTGACAAGTGGCTTGTCTGTAAACTATTTTAAAACTACAACATACAAATAGTAACTTATCAGTTGTCTATTTCTTTTAAATTACATACTTAATAGTAATTGTGAATATTTATAGTGCAACAATCATGAGCATATTAAATATATATGAATACATATTATCTTCTATGTAATGTTTAATTAAAATTCAGCAGCTGAATTCAAAAGTTTTGCAATTAACAATATCCTGACCAATTGTTTGAAGGAAGTTACTGAATCTAAATTCCAGATAGTCTATGGTAAGTAACTTTCTATCTATGGTAGTCTATGGTATCTATCGGTCTATGAATGGTAGTTCATGGTAAATATCGAATTCCAGATTAGAAAGCAGTCTTTGTAGCTTGGAAGGAATAAATGATAGAAATTTGTTCCTTCTTTTTGAATAACTCTGTATATAGTGGTGAAGAGATCATTTCAAGTAGCCTAATGAATGAGTTAACAAAAACAAAATAAATAAATCATAAATGATGAATAATAAAATCTCCAAACATATTTTCTAATAACATTCCATTTTACTAAACCTGCATTCACATGGCATGAAAAATAAAAATGATCTATTAGTTAGAAAACGCCTGTCAGCAACTGATCTACATCATAGACTGTTAATGGTATTGAATGCAGTGACGTGACAGGCAGGACAGCTTGTAAATAGAGCCATGTCGATGTCGACATCATGTCAGGCTGACATGTCACGTAGGAAGTATCTTGTATCGTTCGACAAGAATCATCGATTACAGCTGAAACCCCTCACAGCCCAACACCTCCTAACGCAGCCCTATTTCCACGCATGTTTGGCCTGCCTCAATATAAAGGTGCACTCTGAACCACCCTTGAAGAACTCAGGCACGCAAAGTTCATGATAATATACAATACATGCATGTACAGTACTTGTACAATATTTGCGTCCTCGCTACTATATAATAATAATAATAATAATAATAATAATAATAATAATTTTTTTTCTTATTATTTGAATTAGCACCTAGTTAGAAACTGCTATTTATTCTATCCTAATTTTACTAAGTAGAGACATTAGCAAACTTATATAATAATTAGGTTTGGTTACTATTTGATCACGTTTCAAGGCTTGAAATTTACGCTATCACCTTCTTTTGTACACTAAACACATAAGCACACTTCACTTCACTAGCTCATGTGGTTTTATTCTGTTGAGCCTCCGGACCAGATCACAAACGTGAAGCAGCTGGATTGCCTCAATGTTGTCATGTTGGTGGAGTCTCTCTTCATGCTTAGCCGCAAACCTCTCTATTGCTGTAGTGACTGTCTCCACTTGAAGATCACGGTGAAGATCAGCATTCCTGATGTACCAAGGAGCATTTACTATATTCCTCAGTACTTTGTTTTGAAAACTTTGTATTATTTGTACATTAGATGGTTTGGTACAGCCCCAAAGTTGAATACCATAGGTCCATACAGGCTTCAGTAGCTGTTTGTACAGAATAATGTTGTTGTATACTGACAGCTTGGATCCTCTTCCCAGCAACCAATACATTTTCCTGAATTTGATTCCTAGTTATTCCCTTTTCTTCTTGACATGTGCTTTCCATTTGAGCTTGACGTCCAGCGTCATACCCAAATAAGGAAAATAATGAATTCGCATGAGGAATGACTTTTTCATTAATGTAAACTGGAATATATTGGATTTTCTTGTTAGTAAAGTTCACATGCACAGACTTTGTATCATTGAGTTTAATGAGCCAATGATTTGTCCATGTGTTCACTTCATTAACTGCCCTTTGTAGTTTTTCTGTAGACTCTTCAACTTTTTCTGCAACTGAAAGAATTGCGGTGTCATCAGCAAATGTAGCTATGGTAACCCCTTCTGGCTTTGGAATGTGAGATAATAATAATAATAATAATAATAATTTCTCTGGTTGTGAGTACAGCACTGCCAGAGGAGTTTATTCACAATAAAAGATTAACATTGCAGAAAATACTGTATGTATACAGTCTTAAATCTAATATAAAGTATTGCAATACTGAGTTTTGTGGCTCCCACTATATAAATATGTGTCGAATATATATCCTTTGCAACTGATGCAACTACCAAAGTGCATGTAGTTTCGAGGCCTGAATTGAGTTACAAAATCTACTTGATGGCCGGGGTGAAGGGGATTTGGAAATTATCAACAATCACTGAAAAAATCAAATTCAAACTTAGTCATTTTTTATAACAAAGAAACATATCAACATCAGAAACATAAAAATATATCTGAAATATACAAAATTAAATAGTACTGATGCAGAAGTTGCAATAATAAATTCAACTTACAATTTATAGATAATAATTGATAGTTATACAATAGTTCAATTCAATGGAAAGAGAAAATGTTCACAAGACACAGAGCCTGAAAAAGCTTTACTTATGTCTTTTATAGGTATATTTATTTATTTATTTATTTATTTACAAGTTGATGATTTCCATTCCCTCTGGGTCTGATGAGACCCGCAGTGGTACAAAACCTTCTTTGAATAATACCCCTCCCTAATATTTTTAAATTTAATATCCCACTGAAAAATTGTCTGGAATCGCCCATGCTTAGTGGAAATATAAATAAAAAATATATTATATAAGTAATTGTAATAAAATTATGACAATTAAATAGTTATAATGCTCAAATTTCGACCATATTCTTTATCAACAAAATGAACATAGAATTTCTCGTGACAGTGCATAATGCTGTTTAATAAAGACGACTAAGTCTGGGTAGCTGGCCAAAGAAATCTGAAAATATGTCCAAAAGTTTAGATCACAAAAGGTTATGCATCGATTACATTGATTGATTGATTGATTGATTGATTACTTTATTCATACACATAATAATTCAACAGTTAGAAGTATAAAATACAATAAATAGGCATCGCCAAGTATTATTACATAAAATATTATTAGTCACTTCTTATAAAAACATGAAATTACGACTGAAAATGAGATTATAAAAACTTGGTGATGCATTTGCATGAAAAGGCGAAGTTAGGGAAGATGTCCCTCTCTTACTCTTAACCTATGAGCGAGTTTACAATCAGATTCACCGGCGAGTATCTAGGTTACTCGCTCTCAATGTAGAACACCATAGCTTGACTCAGCTTTTCAACAACAAAAATCTTTTCCATAAAATTCCAGAATAGCAACAGTTGTACATTTTTATTACAAGGGGAAATTCACGCTACCATCTGCAGTAATAAACATGGAAATCGTTCCCTCCAACCCACAAAAATTCTCTACGATATTTGTGAATTGGAACAGCTTACAAAACAACTCATCAGAGTGTAAAGCCCGCTGAGGGAAATGAGTTATGATAGACTGGTTTCCTGTGTAGCCCTAGCATCATAGACACTATATCGATATTTATTATGTATGCACTGTATATATTACAAGATACCTATATAGGACACAACTGCAGTATAGTGATCTCCTGTTCACACTATTCACAGAGCAACAGGCAACCATTCATATGTTGTTGACAACAGTTTGGGAGAGAGAATGAGAGTGTGTGAGAGAGAGAAAATTGTAATTAGCATTCTGTTGTTTAGTTCCAACCCCAGGGAACGGAGTGCGCCACATAACACAATTGATCGCTGTCAACAGATATGCCTCCCTGACAGTCTAAATTTCAGCAGGTAAATGGCTGGCTACTAATACAAGCACGTCTGTACAGAGTTTTATGAAATGCGAGTTTTCACAACTCAATTCAAATAAATTTTTATTTCAACTTTATAACAATCACACATTACTGTCCCATTTACTATCTGTCAGCCATTGTCTGTTTGATTTCCAATGATTACTTGTTAGAAATTTTGAACGCAAATAGAAATAAATGAGAGTTAGGTTGAAAGGCGTGATTTTTTTCACCGTATTTAGTGATGGTATGCTGGAATAATATTGAAAATGAGAGGATGGTTTGAAAAACATAAAAATTCGTTCTTGTTTTTAGCAATGCATTGTGTCGTATTGAAAATTCCATATTAAAAATTTTGGCAGTACAATTCTCCATAACGACAAATTTGTCAAATGTCAAATATAAGAAATATAATATATGGAATTTAATTTCCATAATGAGAAATATTTATAATGACAATTCAACAAATAATATTATTACATGTAAATAAACCTTTAAATCCATTTTTGTTATTTATGATGTGATGAAACCTTTCAGACCTTCAAACACCACCAAGTTCGCGAGAAACGCATAATAACGCCAAATACTGACCGACCGTTCAGAGGTGGCGAGCAGGAGAGGCTATTATGTAAGAGTATTTTCTTTATAAGCCGATCTAGCGCGCACTCTGCTCACCTTGACTCTCAAACGCGCATCCACCTGCAACGGTATCATCATCATCATCAACAGTAGCATGCCTGTGTATGGCTCCATGAAAGAATTCCATTCGCTTTGGGCATGCGCACTGCCACTATACAATGTAAACAGTGCATCGCAACAAGTAATGCATTTTAATCATTATAATTGTCTCTGAAATATTTTTTTTCTGAGGATGAAACCCACATAGGGTTCACAAGAGAACAAAGGCAGTTATGAAAGTTGAATAATTATTGGAAAAACAATATTAGGCTATATATTAAAAAAATATATGAATTTTAAATACAAATTGACAACTCGATAAGAAAAAATATGGCACCAGCAGTTCTATAGTTCTATAATCCACTTTATACCTCTTCCTTCTAAGTTCTTCGACAAATTTTCAATTCTTCTTATTTTTCTTCGTAGGATGAAGCCCACATAGGTCTGAGACCTGTGCGTGGGTAATGAATTGGATGATGGAGATTGATGAGTTGGACCTACAGTTTTAGGTGGGTTCTGAACCACCGGGAAGTGATTTTACAGCAGAGAACAGTCTTTTTTGCTGGCCAATCCAATCGGTCACCCTTACAAAGAGCGCCCAGAAGTTTCGTAGATTATCTCTGATTGAACAAATCATCAGATACCTGCTACGGCACTCGGCTATCACTTCCCTATGTCTCCAGATTTATATAATGTCACTGATGTGGTTGTTATTGATGTTGTTGGAGCCGAATTGGAGTCCTAATCGTGCATAATATAAAGATTACCACACATTACTGACAGCCACATGTTAAACATTGGTTCGCTTGGGGTGCTTGCACTGTGGAGCATCCAATACTAGATTATAGTCACCATCGTAAAATTGAACACTTTCTGTGGAATGATTTATGCCGGATAGGAGCAGCGTCAATGTTACGCTATTCCACAGCATGTTAATCACTACATCAACATTTACCATGTAAACTATATACTATTTTAGAAACTGTAGCTGTTTAATGGTAGTATTCACACTCCACCAATCTGTCCTACATCATTACACAGCATGTGCTTTATTCTACGATGGTGATTCTGGGTATTGGATGCTCCACTGTGCAAGCACTCCTAGTGAACCAATGTTCATCAGCTGATTTTGAGTAGTGTGGGAATCCTTTTTGTAAAGCGCTAACGTTGAGTCTGGAGTGGACCATTGTTGCTGGAACAACTAGTGTTGGGTAAACAGTGGACTCGCTTGTTATTTTCTCTTTTAATTATATCTTCCTCATTTATTTTCCCCTGTACTTATCTTCAGGGGGTTTTCCTCCTTTTTTAACTTTCATACATGTCTTTTTCCAATACCTTCCTTTTACTGTACCTATTATTGTACACTAGCATTTTACCCGGTCTTGCCCGAGAATCCAGTTTGGAGTTTTTCTGTTCTGGTAGCTAATTTGTATGGTAGTGGATACAAGATTACGAAATTGGGAAGTGTGAGAGGAACGCTACAGCATACCATACAGTTAATCTGTCTGAAAAAAAAAACGTTCACAGAAAAAAAACATTTTTTGTTACACTGATGATGTGAATTTATAGTGTTTTTTATAAGTAAACTACATTTTTATCAACTTTGCAGCTCTACCCACCTGTATAGTTTTGTGCTTATCTCTTTAGAGTAACGTACTACAGGAAAAGCTCAATACACACAATAAGTAAGCTCGCTTGACGCTGGGTAGTTAGCTGCTTTAATATTTATAAAAAAACAAATCTCTTGCTTTGGCTGGAGACATATCAACGTATCATCTACATATTATCACCATTGTGACGTATCGTGGTATCAGCTGTTCCATGAGCTTCCTGCATCTAAGCACATTTTGAAACAATAATATTAAGTGAAATTTGAACATTAATTTTGAAAATTCTGAAAGGAAAATCAAAAATCAAACTTGGAGGTGCACTGAATAGGGTTTAGAGGAAGCTATGTGTCAAATTTAGTGTTCCTAATCGTTGCCGTTTTTGTGAAATCCGTAAGACAATAACACCCGCACACACACAAACATACACCTACTCTCTCTTACTATATAGATGGAAAACCATTGTTCGATTGGTATTCTCCTCTCCTCCTCTTAGATCCTAGCTCTATTTTTGTTATGTTTTTTATTTTTTAAACAATCGCATCCATAATTTCTGCTGTACTATACCTTAATAGTAGTTTGTGCAACGATTTTATTTTGACCCTTATTAAGGCACGAGTTAGATGTAAGTTATAACTTGCATCAAAAATGCTTCTGATTGGTCCAGAACCCGTGTTATAATGTAGAACCTGTACTATAATGAGCTCATTATGCAACGGGTTTCAAAAAGCATTTCGAAAAGACAGCTGTTTTGGCATCAATTGCGAAACTGTAATGTATACATTTTGACATGGTCGTAGATAAAATATATATTTGTTGTATTTATAATCTTTTCTATTCAAACTATTCAACCATTGTGTTTACAGAATTTATTAATTTCGAATTCCTTTAATTCCTAAATTCTGTTTATGTATATTTGTCAGTTTATTCAATTGTCAGTAACTTCA
Organism: Conomelus anceps; assembly: GCA_948455865.1. Lineage (NCBI taxonomy): Eukaryota > Metazoa > Arthropoda > Insecta > Hemiptera > Delphacidae > Conomelus > Conomelus anceps. The sequence goes on from OX418227.1 coordinate 1,667,730, forward strand.
AACTAACATTATGTTTACTTTTCAAAAACATGTTAACTTCAACTAGGGGATCTAAGAGTTGCTAATATTAATAATACTTTTATAATTCATATACATTGTAAATTTACACAAATAAAGTCATCTGAATCTGAATCTTACTAGCACACCCCACCTTAGTGCAAGCAATTTATATTTTGTTTTGTTTCTGTATATTTCTTTTTATTGTTAAATTTTGTTATTTATGTTTTGTTTATTGTATGTGTGTGTGTCTATAAATAATTGATTGGAAAATGGTAGCTAAAGTTTAGTCAATTAATAAAAATTCTCTCACTAAAGTATAATTATTCGATATTCTTCCAATGAGAAAATTTTAATAACGGCCATTCTTTATCACGTAACTGGATGCTCGGCAAACAATGACCAAATTCAAGTAGAAGTTCCCAAGCAGCTTCATGCAGTCAAGGTCTTGGCAACAATGTAATATTCTTGTCAGCCACGCTATTGCAGTCTAGATAGAGGTCGATTGGATCGAATGGGACTGGGGGTGGTGATGAGCATCACAGAGACCTTGGCGGATCAGTCCTTCCCGAAAGTGAGTTTTTTTCGGGAGATTTGTCATTCATTGATTCATGTCATGTTTTTTTTGGGCAAGGGGAAGACTTCTACGAGAATAGTTCTTAGAACGAATTGATTGCAGTTCTGAGAACAAATCGCTCTTGATTTCGTTTATTGATTTTACTCAACTCAATTTTCTGCGTATGGCTTCCCTGTCTCTCATTTTTCTTGCAACCCTTTTTTGTTTCACTTTTTTATATTCTATCACTTTTTTTTGAGGATGAAGCCCACATAGGTCTGAGACCTGTGCGTGGGTAATGAGTTGGATGATGGTGATTTATGAGATGGACCTACAATTTTAGGTGGGTTCCGAACTAGGTGTAAATAGGTCTAAACTTTGCTCTCTCACTCACTCTCACTCTCTCTCTTTCTCACTATATCACTCAACCGTTCATTGTACATCACTTGAACTAGGGGATCTGAGAGTTGCTAATATTAATAAATTAATAATACTTTTATCATTCATGTTCATTGTAAATTTACACAAATAAAGTCATCTGAATCTCTCTCTAACACCGGTCAAGTGTCAAGAATGGGCGAATCTTTGTCCAAACTTCGCCATTTCATGTAATTGCATCACCTTGATTGTCATCACCATAGTTAATATAATTAAGATCATACAAATGAGATCATTGTACATAATACCTTGCACTATAAAAATTTGCATTATCTGAGTTTACTATTGTATCTATGTGATGATAATTTTGTTTTTAACCTTTCATATGCATAATTTGTAAATTTACATGAATAAAGAAAGATAATCTAATCTCACTCACACTCTCTCACTTGCTCACTTCTTGTATCTTCTAATTTTCTTGTAACCTTCTCCTTTCCTTCCTCTATGAATCACTTTCATTTTTATTCTCTATTCTCCTTTTCACTCTTTATTTTTTCTGACCCTCTCTATTTATATTCTTCTCTCTTCCCCTCCTTTTTTCCCTGCCTTCTTTCTTGTTGCCCTCTTTCCTTTTGCTATTAATCACTTTCATTTTTATTATCTTTACCCTCTTCCATTCAATGTTTATCTTACCCTCTTTTCTCTCTCTCTCTCTCTCTCTCTCTCTCTCCATCTATCTCTTTCCTCGTAATTTGTAACAAATAAATATCAACTATTTCTTTCATTTACTGTCAGCTATCTCATAGCCTTCTCCTCTCCTTCTGTCAATCACTTTTTTCAAGTTTATTTTATTTTCCCCACCATTCACTGTCTCTCTAGCCCCTCTCTCAATCCTCTCTCTCATTCAAGCCCTCTTTGTCTTTCTTCTCTCTCATCCAGTACTCTTATTTTTCTGTATTTCTCCTTGAAGCCTTTTTTTCCACCCTTATCTATCACTTTCTTTTCTATTCTTTTTCCTCTATTTGACGGTCTCTCTCTCTCCTACCCTCTATATTTATAACTCATTCTCTCTACCACTCTTCTCCTTTCCCTGTCATTCTCTGTCTTCTTCTTTCCCTTCATAGCCTGTTAATACTCGCTCTAATTCTCTTTCTCTCTCACAGTATTTTTCTCTCCACTCATTCCTTTCTCTTTCTAAAATTACCTAGAGCCACTCAGCCTAATTACTGTCGGCATCATTATTTTATGACCCCAATTAACAATTTTGTGATGAATTGAAGGACTTTATTAACTTGTTTACTTGTGTAGGAGATCGATTGGCATTGTTTAATTTACTTTTTCTTTTTTTCCAGGTATACTTCAATGTCACATAGCTAAAGAATATAGTTTTCTATGTGGGTAAGTTGTTATTTAGATTTGGAACAATTGATGACGATTTTTGGAAATGATTTTAAATTGTAAGTAACCATTTCCTTGAAGAGTTTTTAAAACAATGAAATTTGACAAGCATCAATATCTTGAGAATCTCTTGTCAGAGTTTGTCTATATTTCTCAAGTTTATTGACGTATACGGCCGTATAAAGTTGAAAAATTGAGATTTTAACTTAGGAGAATCATTTTTGAGATCTTGCTGCACAATATGGTATGAGTTTCATGTGCATTGAATGAAAATTAAATAGCTTTCGAAATGGTGGAATAGAAACGCTTTTTTCGCTCCTTTATCGCCCGCGTGCCCTCAAAATCAAACTAAAATAGTTATAGTTATAATAATAATTATAGAACTATAATATAATAGTTAGTAATTTAATATATAGCAATTTGGCCTAATGTATCATTCCGTCTGTACTCGGAATTTTCCACAGAAAATTGGAACAGAAATGTTCAAACAAATAGATGGGTGATGAGAAACATAAACTCTTTTCTCTTAAATTCTTATCAACAAAGTTTGAACTGTTATCAGTGTTTATTTAGTATATTTGCAGAAACATACAGAACTTGGAACATATTTTTAAATTTATATTTAGACAAATTGATGAATGATCAATTGGCATCAACTCCTTTCTTTAAAATTCTTAACTCATTTTTTTTTCTTTCGGAGTATAAAGCCGACATAGGTCTGAGACCTGTGCGTGGGTAATCGTTAATTGTAGACTACTATCAAGGTTTATTGAAGATTTGTGCTGAAAGTACACACATCTTAAAACATATGTACAATTTTATACTTCGACAAATTGATGAATAATGAATCAACGTCTTTCCTTCAAAGTCTTATCAACCAAGTTTGTTTGGATTCTGTTTATCAGTTTTTGTGGAGATTCTCTTTCTAAACACACTCGTCGATAACTCCTTCATTCTGTGAATGATTGCTTCCTTATCAGTGTTGCTCTAAATCAAGACTGTTTACATCACAAGGCATGAGTCATTTTCTTCGTCCACACTACAGTCAGGAGGCATGACACATGATGCAAGAAAGAGAGGCAAGTTGAAGCATGTCTCTGTTGCATGCCTGAAAACGTATATGTTGCTAGAAGATGAGCAGATACTAAGAAAAGTTGCAATAGAGGAAAGATGCATGTTGAAAGAAAAGTTGGATTATTGAAAATATACAATACTTTTTATAAAGGATTATTCTAATTCTAAATGATGGAACCATTTTTTCAAAATTACGCAACCTATTAGAACCATCACTGTCCCCGATACTTTGAAACGTCCTCTTTCCATTGGTGTAAAGATTGTTCATTTTGGATTTGTAACTTAATAAATACGGATATTTAAAAATTCGTCTAACATTGACAATAACTCTGTATAACAAAGTTCAGATGTGTCTTGCAGCTATTTTTCTCGTTCAGCGCAATATACGAGAATAACTTTACATGTCAAATGATTCATCCATTGAGTGAGTAGGTTGTTGTGATAATAATTCATGGAAAAGAAAATGATTGTTTACAAGCGTTATCTTCAAGGCCATTTGTTGAAACCGGCTTGTAATGAATGATACATGCATGTGCATACAGGCGATCTAGTTTTTGAATTTTTTTTTATGTAAAATGTGATAACATTTTTCCAGATATGATAATTCATCATGAAAAGCGATAACACTGTTGTACAGGATAGTGTGGTTGTTCTTCAAAAGCAGTTTCGGAACGTTAGGCTGGCTTCCAGGTCTGTGAAGTTATTCCTCCTCCTCGTCCTCCTCCTCCTAGTCCTCCTCCTCGTCCTCCTCCTCCTAGTCCTCCTCCTCGTCCTCCTCCTCCTCCTCCTCCTCCTCCTCCTGCTCCTTCTCCTCCTCCTTCTCCTCCACCTCCTCCTACTCCTCTTTTCCGTCCTCCGGCTCCTCCTCCTCCTCCTCCTCCTCCTCCTCCTGTGTATTAGTTCTATTCTGCCTTGCCATGGAGCCACTTTAGAGAGTTAAAACCGGAGGCTTCAACATCCCACTCCCTCAGATTTTTCCAGCTTTCTGTTATAAACCATTTCGGATAAGCCATTAACAAGTGACTTCTTTTCAGTTTTTGCCATAACTTATGTACGATTCTGTGCGAGTTTTCTTCTTTTCCTTATCTTTCTCCTACTCCTCCTCCTACAAAAAATAACAATTTGAAAATTCACAAAAAAGAACAATTTGAATATTGACAAAAAAACAATTTGAATATTCACAAAAAAGAACAATTTGAATATTCACAAAAAAGAACAATTTGAAAATTTACAAAAAAGAACAATTTGAAAATTCACAAAAAAGAACAATTTAAAAATTCACAAAAAAGAACAATTTGAAAATCCACAAAAAAGAACAATTTGAAAATTCACAAAAAAGAACAATTTGAAAATTCACAAAAAACAATTTGAATATTCACAAAAAAGAACAATTTGAAAATTTACAAAAAAGAACAATTTGAAAATTCACAAGAACAATTTAAAAATTAACAAAAAAGAACAATTTGAAAATTCACAAAAAATAACACGCTTGAATTAAAATTTTGAATCCATGCCTGATTGTACAGCATATAGATTTCTGAACCATATTAACCAAAAACCAGCTGAATGAATAGCTTCTTGAACTCAAGAGCTGAGGCCCGTATTTATGAACCTACCTTGAGGCTATCTCAACTCAAGGGAGACTTGTAAACTTGTGATTGAATGCTCCTCAAGTCTACCTCGAGATGAGGAAGGCTCAAGGGAGGTTCATAGATACGTGCCCAAGACTGAGGCCCATGGCAAGTTGTAATTAATGGCAAACGCCTGTGCAAAAAGCGGCTGCTCAAAGTCAAAGAGAACAATCATTAAAGCAGATTACCAGACTTGCAACTCATTCAGTTAATTCATCTTCACTAATTACGGCCAGTCCGTGTGAAGGTCGTTATCATCAGCTACTATTGAAGAGTGTACATGGCTATACGTCTATGTGCCGTAGTCAAGTGTGCCCGTACCCAACAAGCAGACTGATGCAAAAACCCGTGATCAAGTGGGAGGCATAAAGTTGACCGAAAACGAACATTGTAGGTTTGCGTATTATTATTATTATTAGATGTAAAACTCCCAAAACGAAGACGCTAAGTAAAGATTCATTTTTTGGGGGCTCCTTATTCTTTTTGTTAGCCCACCACTCTCTCATTCTGAGTGAAAATTGTGCTTTTCTCTCCTCGCTCCACCTCGTCCCAGTTATAGTGACTTATTTATTTATTTATTATTATTATTATTATTATTATTAGTTGAAAATTTATATCCATAATCTTCATTTATTTTTCAATATGAACTTGATTCATACTTGACATTATTTATCATAATCTCCACTCACAAATCCGAAACTCCAATATAACTTTATAACTCCAACATAACTACTAGTCTATAGTTTGGAGTACTATACTACTATAACTCTTTTGCCCTAACTCCTCCCTTTTCTGTAATTGCATCACCTGGATATTGCATTTAATTTATTAAGCAAACATTCTTATTAATTTCAGTAATAAAACTTACAAAACAATGTAATAGTAGCAGTCAATGTAGCTACAGTAGCTACTATTCTAGGTGATGTCAGGTTGTAAGATTGGTGATGTAATATTATGGTCAGAAGTCATACAAATTGTTCTTCTACCCAAATAAAGCTATCTGAATCTGAATCTGAACTCCAACTAAAAGTATTCACATACAGTGGTAAGGTTTATCATCAGAAACACAAATAGAGTGGAACTTGTATGTAATTTCCAAATAATAAAATTATCAGTGTAAAGAAAATTATGATGTCCCTTGACATTGAAATCGTGACAAGATGACTTCTCTTTATCGATTACCTCCCTAGAACCTGATCAATCGATCTCCCTATCCGTTGAACTGTAAGCCTCTTGAATTGAAGTTCAACTGTATTTCAGGTATGACAGAAGTCGTTAGCGGAAATGTCCAAAATTACTTGAAAGCTCAATAGTAAAATAATTATTTGGGTAAGTGATAGCCGTGAGCCGTAGCAGGTATCTGTTCTATGAGATTAGATAAGCAGCGCTCTCCTGGGACCTCTTTGTAAGGGTGACCAATTGGATTTGCCAGCAAAAAAGACTTCTCTGCTGTAAAATCACTTCCCTGTGGTTCGGAACTCACTCAAAACTGTAGGTCCAACTCATCAATCACCATCATTAACTAATCATTAATTAATCAACTCATAACCCTCACACAGGTCTTAGACATATATGTGAGCTTCATCCTTAATTCTTTTTTTTGCTGTAATAAAATACAGTATTGTAATAAAGTTTCATGCCTAGTGTGCTTTTCGATTAGGCATTTGGTATTCACTGTCTATTTGGGATATTCCAAAATACTGTGAATTCAGTAATTTCTGTCAATCTTTCAACTGTTGATCTGTATGATGTCAATCTTCTACTTTGTATCTTGAAGTGTTCATCTAATTATTCAAACGATGTACGATTCAAACAATAGTCGTGTCTCACAAAGTTGTTGCTGTGCAGACTTGGCATGTGTCCAAAGATGGTTATTAATTTAGAGCTGGTTTCCTTTTATTAATTACTGTGTCTATTATTAGAGATTAGAGAAGAGAGTGATCACTGAGCTATATTTAAAAGTATTGTACCAAGAAGATGTCTATTTACTGCTAGTGTATTAGACAGTTCTTATTTTAGACTGTGCCACTGGTTGAATACAGTCTTGGAATTTTAATGCTGAATTCTATGCTTTTTCGGACTATCATATTATGCAAATGAACTTGAATATTGTTTCTTTAAACATTGCAGTCCCGCCCACAAAATTAGGTGGGTGGGTAGAATTGTGCAGTCGAATTAATTTTTTTCACTTTTTCCTTTAGGAACTGCATTGCAACACACATGTACAAAAATACCTGGAAATATAACTCACCATTTTTTGTATTATGTGTGATCAGTGTACAACGAAGATATATTTTTACTAACATTAATAAAATTCAAGTCTAGTTTCTACTTTCTATTATTCTGCCCGCAGCGTATCAAAAATTAATTCTACTTTTGAATTTAAAATCAAAAGTCAACAAAGCATGTAGGTTTTGTTTTTAATGTATCACCCGAAAAATTCTTATCCAACACTAAAAAAGCAATATTTATGCATTTTATAGTGGAAAGGACCTTTTTTCAAGGTTATATCCCCCAAAATATTCTCTATATCCTTCACCCCCAAAAGATTTCTAATTTCGACCCTAAGCAGAAGTTTTATCCATTTACTGTGCACTGCAACGTTATCATATTCCATCAAAATTTATTTATTCACAATAATACAGAAGTTCAGTACGTACAATATATTTTAGAATACTAGTTGGATTTCTCCTGAAATACTTTGTATATAGTCTAAACCAGGGACTTAGCCAGGGAGGGTCCCCGGGTCCGATCTACCCCCTCCTCCCCCCCCCCCAATTAAATGAAGCACTACGTAGAATTTCATTTGGCCCAAAATGTGCGTTAAATGTGAGGATTTATGTATGGAAACGCTATATGCGATTTCAAAGGCGTTATTTTTTTAATTTCTTCCCAGGGGAGCACCCTTGGACCCCCTTTCTTGCGTGAGAGCCATATAAATATATCATCACATAGGGCACCTTAATACTTTGAGGTATTGGGTCCATATTTGCAAGTAAATTATATCGTACATACTACAGTAGTTTGAGTTGGTGAATTGAAGCTACGAATTAGGCCTGTGTGACAAAAAGGGCCGTAGTTGAGTGGGTTCCGAACTATTGGCGGTAAAAGTAAATAAGTAAATTCGTATGGCTTTTCGTGGTGGGGAGACCCTTACGTGTAGTTCCACCTCGCCGTTTTTTTAACGACTGCCTTTTTTTAATTTTTTTATATGCAACCGGGACCGACGGCTTAACGTGTCCTCCGAAACACTATTGGCGGTGACTCGAGGCAAAGCTTCACTTAATACTCAGTATTCATGATGTTGAAGATCCATCTTGTTTCCACTGATATATAATATAAACTTGAAAACTCACTGAGTTTACTGTGGGTCGTCTGACTATGCTCATAACGGCACAGTGAAACGGCCGTCACGCTATAACGCGAGCCACAATTTCCACTTAAAAGTGTTTTTCAAGTTTTTGTTACTCAGTGTTTACTTATTTCAGTACAGTATGTAGTGTATTCAGTACAGTATTAGGGGAGTGATAGCCGCGAGCCGTAGCAGGTATCTGTTCAATCAGAGAGATAAGCTGCGTTCTCGTAGGTCCTGTTTGTAACGGTGACCGATTACATCGGCCAGCAAAAAAGACACGGTTCTCTGCTGTAAAATCACTTCCCGGTGGTTCGGAACCCACCTAAAACTGTAGGTCGAACTCATCAATCACCATCAATCATCCAACTCATTACCCACGCACAGGTCTCAGACCTATGTGGGCTTCATCCTCGAAAAAAAAAATTTAGCGAGACCTGCTCATGCTCTCAAGCATTAGATAGAATTCACTTTTAATCATTATATGCGCTAAAATAATAGGAATTATGTCTAAAAATGCTTAATCTGCGTTTTTCCAAATTTTTCCCCCGGACCCTCCCTTATAATGAAGTGAAGAATAGTTTCGGGGTTAGTATATCTGTGAGTGGGGGAGGGGAGTGTTCTTGCTGACGGAGATCCCCCTTGACGAATTTCGGGCTACGCCTATAATCTGAGGGTTAAGAGTGTGAGAGACTGCTACCCTAACTTCGCCCTCCCAAATAATAAAGGCAATCAATTAATCTGTACTGCAAATTACACGACTTGCGTTGCTACCGTTGCAAATAAATTTGACCAGAGGTGTATCATAGCAAGCCCATTCATTATCAGCTCGCGAATTACGACATCTCAACAACTGCAGTATTTTACAGTGGCGTCGGTTCTCTTTTCTAAAAACTAGTTGCAATAAAAAATTCCACTCAAGTGCACTGTCACTTTGTCACGTGATCTGTGAACGACCTCCAACCAACCGGCCATACACAATACTCGTACTGCACTACCGCCCATCCTTCAAAGCAAATGCAAACATTTGTGGTATGGTGAGCATCTATTTTTAATGGACGCCACCCAACTAGGTAAAGGTCATCGTCAAACTATGCCCAACTCACTGATTTGATACAAGATGGATGTGGATGATTAGTACTTGGAGAATCCCGGGTCTGTAGCCTGTATTTATGAACTCACCTTGAGGCTTACTTAACTCAATTGAGACTCGTAATGCCTTCACATAGAAAGCTTCTTCAAAAGGTGGTCCATATTAATGAACCTACCTTGAGGCTCAAGGGACACTTGAAAAGCCTTTACCCAAAAAGCTCCTTCAAAAGGTGGCCCGTATTAATTTATGAGCATACCTTGAGTTTTTCTTTTCTACAGGAAGACTTGAAATGCCTCCACTTGGAAGCTCTGAATACAACAATATGCTGCAATATATTAAAAAGGACCAGTGGAACCTCATCTGTAGTTTAGTAGAATATCATTCCATCTAAATATATAAACCATCTGTAAGCGGTGGGCCGGTGGCTGTACCATATAGGCTTGGTGCGGAAGCTGCTGAAGTGCTGCTTGAATCGCCTTCCATATAAATATATTTATTATTATTATATTTTTCGTATTGTTATTATTTTCACTCCAAAATCTGCAATTTCAATTTCCTTTCCTCTAACCATTTCCAAATTCTATTTGTTTCTTTACAATCACTTTGATCATCTTGTTCTGGTTTGAAAGAGTAATTTTGGTAAACTCCCTGGAAGCTGTTTTTCTGTGTGACCGAATACTTATCGCAGTCTCTCAGGCTCTTTTTTTTAGGATGAAGCCCACATAGGTCTGAGACCTGTGCGTGGGTAATGAATTGGATGATGGTGATTGATGAGTTGGACCTACAGTTGTACACTAGAAACAATTAGTCTGGGCGCGTACTACTAGCCGTCCTGTTAAAAGTTGACTAGTTGACCTTGAAGACATCTGCAGCGTCGCACGGGCCACATGTTTTTAGAAATGAGCGATAAACACTCCCCTCGCCATGGCTGACTACCAAACGGCCGTGCGCCCAGACTAATTAATCCTACTGTAGGTGGGTTCCGAACCACCGGGAAGTTTACAGCAGAGAACAGAGTCGTTTTTGTTGGCCAATCCAATCGGTCACCCTTACAAAGAGCGCCTAGGAGTTTCGTAGCTTATCTCTGATTGAACAGGTACCTGCTACGGCTCTCGAATATCACTTCCCTATTATTACAACACATTCAAAATCCACAATCAAAATATATATTATATTAGAATATTAATTTTATATTAAAATATTCATATTATATTTATTATTATATGAGGCTTAATTTTGATGGGAAAGGAACTTTGTAAGCTATAATATGCTTAATTTTAATATTATATAATATTTTGTATTATATCTAGGTTTTCATTTAGAGAATCTTGTTTTTGTATGTGTGTTACGAAGAGTCCTCCCCGCTCACGGACATGTCGTCCATGCGAGAAGTATATTTATGACTTTTTCTGTCTGATTATCAAAAAAAAAAATTATTTATATCTAAATAAAAATAAAATTGAAAATTTGAAATCGTTACAGGAGGATTAATTTTTCTTCTAGTCTAGGAAGCTGTCCCATTTATTTGTATTTGTTGAGTTTCTATTGGTTCTTTGTGCCTATTAATTCCCGGCTCCGATACCTTACTGAATAAATGAACTCTTATATGAATGAAATAATATTTTATTCGTATAATAATGAAATAATGTAAATTAATACTAACGCATATGAATTATCATTTATTTTAGCTCACAGTAACATAGTAATATCAACCAGTTACAGAACCTTGATTGGTAGGAAACTCTACAACAAGCTACCGCGGTTTTTAGAGTCTTCAAAATATAGAAATATTTTTAAAAAACAATTGAAAAAATATTTAGTTGATAAAGCTTATTATAGCTTACAAAGTTCCTTTCCCATCAAAATTAAGCCTCACCTAAACTAATAATTGATATAGTAACTATAAGTATTTATAGTATATATAAGTATTTATAAGTATTTATAGTATTTAAGATAGTATAATAATTAATGTCAATCTGACTTGTCTTATACTCCTCAACTGGAATCTTCAATACAAAGTTTCTATTGCTTTTTCAATTTTGTGGTTGTATTGATTCAAAATTCTCACGCAGATTGTCAATTGATATTTTTAAAAAGATTTATACTTCGCAGCCGATATGTAAAACGAATTTTCCATAGTTTTGTGTGGAACAATAAAACCTTACTCGTGCTAATAAATGTTTGAGAATCGATATTCAATCGTTCGACACTGAGGAAATTTGAGTAGCAGGGAGTGGAATGTTTGTGGTTGTGGCTTCAGTGCATGTCAATTTATTGTCCCTCAAATTGGGAAACAGGCCAAATAATTTATTTAGCCAGTACAGCGCTCTCTCGTGTCGAGCCCTGAGAGGCAAACTTTCATTTGCTGAAAGCATTTCACTGTCTTCCCTCGCTCTGTCTGCTATTCATCATCATTATCACCTTCTCCCCTTTATCTGGCCTTTCACCGAGTTTTTTTTTTGTATTTGTGATATTTATCTCTTATTTTTCTTCTACTTATTCATTCTTCTGCACCTCCTCCTACTCCTCTTCATTCTCCTTTTTACCTTCTCCTTCTGCTTAATTTTCTTTCCTTCTCGTCCTCCTTTTTCTTTTTCTTCGTGAGGTTCTTTTTCTCCCCTCGTCATTGCTTCCCTATTATTTTCTATTCTATTCTAAATAATCTCCTTTGTCTTCTTTATGACTTCCTCCCTCTCTTTACATTACTCCATATTTATATTCTTATTTTCTAATTCACCTTCTTCTTTTTCTTATTCTTCTTTTTCGTCTTCTACTTTTCATCTTTTACTCCTTATTCACTTCCATTCTCCTAAATTTCATCTCTATTTTCCCTCACTCTCTTTCTCCATCTCTTCCTCTATCTATAAGCTCTGGTAGCTTAGCTGTAGTGGATCGCTTGTCGGTGATAAGATAAGGCCCTGGCTGGCTTCGTTTCCTGCAGCCTTGGGTTCGAATCTCATCCAGCCATAGATGTTTCTCATCATTTATCCATTCACCTCATCACCCACGCACAAGTCTCCGGACTCGTGTGGGCGTCATCCACAGTAAAAAAAATATATATCTCACCACTGTTATTCTTCATCTTCTTTGTCACATCACCTCTCTTGCTTCTTCCTTTTTCAATTAATATCATATCATTCTTCCTCTTCCTCAAATTAATTTCTGTTTTTGACCTTCCCTCAGCTTCCTTCCAATCTTCTTTCGCCTTTTTCATTCTCAACCGTATTCTTTACTCCTCTATCCTCGTATCTTGCTCCCTCATTCCATCATCTTCATCGTTATTTTCCTTTAATATGGTTTTCTTCTTTCTGTCCTACTATTCGCCTCCTCTTCTGACATATATTTTCTTTTCTCGCTATGTGATACTCCCCTTTATATTGAGGGTTAAGTGTAAGAGAGGGCCGGCTGTGCCCTAACTTCGCCCTTCTAGGAAATGAATAAAGGCAGTCGTTCTATTCTATTGTTATTGTTTCTTCTTTTTCTCCTTTTATTATTCTTCCTATTAGTTTGTTCTATTTATAATAGAAAATAGTATGATTCTGAATTGAGTATATATATTAAGCTACTCTGTACTTTTGTTTTAGTTTGTTTGAGATTGATAATGGTATAACAACCGAAACTAGTATCTCACAGTTTTCAATAAGCGTGGTTGTGACAACAGCTTCAAGTCCTATCATTCAAAACTTTGACATGTTTGAGCTCGGCCTGACGCTCAGCTGATGTAATTCAGCCTAAATTGTGGCTCGCGATCGCGACTGAAGTGGTGCTCTGTATGATTTAGAGTCTAATTTACTAAAATATTCATGAACACTTTTATCAATACTCTTTCTCATTTTCCAAAATCACTTTCCCTTCAGTTATTTTCCTTTTTCATACATTTCTTCCAGCTTTACTCACCGCCAAACTCCCCCCCCCCCCCCCCAACAACCTACTTTTCATCCAATTGACCCAATTGCATTTCGGCATAACTCCACTACAGCACGCAATACATTTCAAACGTGAGGTGTCAACTACTGATAACATCGATTTCAATTGTTATACTCCCTTATGTATTAACTTTCCCACAGTTGGAGTCTGCTGATACTGGCACATGGCTAAATGACATTTCAACTGCTCTCTCTCTTTCTCTCTCTCTCTGTATCTTTATCATCCTTTCTCCCTATTCCTCCCTTCCTCCTCTCTTATCAATTCAGTGATCGTTTACTAATTAGCTTTCATATTTTCTATTGAGCATGACCCATTGTTTTTGACAATTGATCAGTAATCGATTCAATTATTTCTCTTTATGTTCTCTATATTCTCTCTCTCTCTCTCTCTCTCTCTCTCTCTCTCTCTCTCTCTATCACTCCATCGTTCTTTCGTGATGTCCTTTTTGGATTATCATCCTCCATCATCATCCTCCATCATCATCTCCAACCCTCTTCTGCCAATAAATGAGCTTTCAATCAATAATGTAATGAGGTTTCAACTTGATTCAGGTAAAATGCAGTAATTTCATCAATAATAATACAGAGTTTGAGGCAACTACGTTAACGCTAACTTTAATTCTACCTTACCACTTTATGTCTCAGGCTGCTCTGCAGAATCTTACATTCCGAGGAGGTGGTGGCATAGAGTGGTCAGGTTAGCGCTGTTTTTTTTTTTTTATGTAGTCTCCATAACACTCTCTCAGTTTGTTAAAAACTGGTAGTTTTCAACTCTTTATAGTTCCTGGATTTATTTTTCCATGACGAACTGCGTTGTTAATATTAACTTTTTAAGTGAATTCAACGACTTGCAGTCAAATTTTTATTAAGAATAAGTAGATTTTACTTACTCTGTTTTCGAATTGTTAAGGCCTTGAAGATAAGTTTTAACAACTTGAAAACGTTCGGCCTACAGAGTAAGTAAAATACTACTTTTTCTTAACAAAACTTTTACTGCAAGTCGTTGAATTCACTTAAAAAGTTAATCTTAATAGTTGTTGAGAAAGGCGCAAATAGGAACGCAATCTGCGCTATGCAGCCCAGCGTGACTTTTTGTGAGGCACATGAATATATAATACCACGCAAATGGAAGCGAGGGTATGTTGTAGTCCATTACTGTAGGCTCATTCAATGAATTGACATCATGTTTTTGCTTCTATTTGTATGGCATCATTAATTTCTAGGTTTCACAAAAAGTAACGCAGTGCTGCACAGCAATAAAACTGATTTTCTATTTGAAATTGAAATTTATTCATAACACTGATAAGCAGAATTGATGCAATATAAGAAAACAATTAACAATATAAATAAAATAACAATAGAATTGAATAGATTTAACATTTTTCTCTTGCTCTTAAATTTTGTATTTGAATGATTTGTTTTAATTATATAATTATATAACATCAGTATTATGCTTGAAGGTACTCCATTAGCTACAGCTGAGTTGAAGTTACCTACACCACAAAGAAACTTCGATAAAAAGTTATGACCAAAAACCCTGCGCATAACCTTAAGCTTTATCAGCTGAATCAGAACCGCCTTAGGTGAATTTTTGATCTAAACCTGGAACCGGAAAACTAGAACTAGACCTACAATATGAATAAGTGAGGGGACGGTATACTGTAGGGGTGGGTATACTGAAATCTCTGACTGTTCTCTGCTGTAAAATCAGTTCCCGGTGGTTCGGAATCCTCCTAAAACTGTAAGTCCAACTCATCAGAGGTTTCAGACCTATGTGGGATTCATTCTTCAAAAAAAAAAAATATCGACTTGAGACAATCATTATTGCAAAATCAAACACATGATGTTGAATAGAATTTTATTAGTCAAGGAATATTTACAATAAATACATAGACTTCGTCAATTCTTAACACTAAAGTTAGTCAAACAATATTTCAAAACAATTACAACAGTATGAAAAATATAAAAAACAAATTTTGATTGAACAAATTAACTCCAATCTGTTCTAAAATAATCATCAACATTAAAAAAACAGTCTTTAATTAATATGGCTTTTATTTTATTTTTAAATTGAGCGCAATTGTGTATTTTAAAGTGGTCTGGTGTGGAGTTGAACAATTTTATCGACATGTAGTGTCAGCTTCTTTGAGATTTATTATGGCTACATTGCTGAATTCTAAGTTTATGTCTACTCCGTGTATTTAAATTGTGGAAGCTGTTAGTATCATATTTCTCCAAATTGCCTTGTACCATAGACGAACCATCAAGACGAACTTACTATCCCTGATCAATGCTTGTACATAGCATACAATTTTTATGTAGGTACAATGTTAGTACTGTATTATGAATATGTTTCTCCAAATTGCCTTGTACATACCATAAAGTTTTTATGTAAAATTATATTATTTTTATGTACATTTTTGTTGTACTAGATGCAATGTTAGTACTATGAATATATTTTTTTAGACCTGCTCAGCTCAGTCAGAACCTGCTTAGTTGAATAACTCTAGCCCTAGTTCTAAACGTGGAACCGAAAAAAAACACTGATCGAAACTGTCTACAGATTGCAATGCAGTGAAACTCATAGAATCACTGTTAGAATCATATTTCTCCAAATTGCCTTGTACATAACATAAAATTTTTGTGTATACTTTTATTATTATTAATATTATTTTTATTTACATATCTATAGTACTAGGTGCAATGCTAGTATTATAAATATATTTTTCTATACTAGATAAAATGTTAGTACTATGAATATATTTTTTTAGACCTACTGAGCTCAGTCAGAAAGTGCTTAGCTGAATAACTCTAGCCCTAGTTCTAAACGTGGAGCCGAAAAAAAAACGCTGATCGATACTGTCTACAGATTGCACTGCAGTGAAACTCCTTTCTGACGGATTTTTAGCATTCATAAATTGCGAGTTTTGATAGTGGCTGACGTGACTGGTGCAAGTGGAAGTAGGAGTCTCCATGGCGGTCCGCACATCGCAGCCACTCTCCTATTAATAACACCGACGCCAGACTGGAGCCGTCAGGGCGGGGCTCCGAACCCCTTGCGCCCTAGTTCATAAACTTAAACACGCGATACTCAAACCCTCTCATAAAGGGCTACGCCCTTATTCTTCTCCTTTTTCTTCTTTTTTTCGTCTCTTACTACTTCATCGTCGTCGTCCACCTCCCTTCCGCGTCCTTGGCCAGGAAACGGTCGATTCCGATTGTCTTCTGTAGAACGATCATTTATTTTATTTTCCATTATTATCATCGATTTCTATATTTTTAGCTCGGAAATCTCGAATAGATTAAAACACTTCCTACTTTTTGGACTAGTATACTGTTATAGTGCTTTGAATAACTTATTTAATAATTTACTCTTTATTACAAAAACACAATAAAGCAATATACAACAGGTACAGTTGAAAAATCTAAATATTAGGTTGTCCAAAATTAACTTGAAAAGGAGGAGGAGGAAGAGGAGGGGTGAGAATGTAAAGAAGAGAAAAGAGGAGACGATTGAAGAAAAACTAAAGATTTCACAAATAGCAATTTGGTAATCTTCTTTAAAAGAAATTGGGGTGAAAGACCAGTAGGTTTTGATGAGGAGCAGGAGGGGGTGAGAATGTGAAGAAGAAAATTGAAATTAATTTTTAATTATCATTAAACATTTCAATTAATTTTTAATTCAAAATGTTCAATGTGATTTACATGATGAATTTTGTTTGTTTTTAGGTGGGAGCCGAACGTCAGGTGTCGTTCGACAACGGTCTGGACGGCTCAGTGGCCGAGGACTGTTTCTTCGCTATGCGTGCCTACAGCCTGGGCTTCTCGTTCAACTTTGTTGAAGGTGAGATGTGGGAAAAGAGTCCATTCTCGCTGTGGGACTTTGTCCAGCAACGCAAACGATGGCTGCAGGGAATTCTGCTGGTTGTGCACTCCAGGGGCATCCCATTGTCCAGCAAACTGCTCCTGGGAATCAGCTGTTACTCGTGGGTCACCATGCCACTCTCCACATCGAACGTTGTCTTGGCAGCATTGTGTCCCATTCCATGTCCGCCATTGATGGACTTTTTGTGCGCATTCATTGGTGCAGTCAACATCTACATGTACGTGTTCGGTGTCGTGAAATCGTTCTCCCTTTACCGCTTTGGCATCTTCCGATTTGTACTCTGTATAGCTGGAGCACTTTGCACGATACCGGTTAATGTGCTCATTGAGAACGTGGCTGTTATTTGGGGACTGTTCGGCAACAAACATAAGTTCTACGTGGTCAATAAGGATCTCAGGCCTCTAGTCACGGTCTAATGTTGTGTGTGAAGTGTGTTGACAAGTACAGACCCTTGCGAACAACATTTTCTAGGGTATAACTGTGTAGGAAAACTGGTCCTTACTTGAACAACAAGGTACAATAAATGACAACATCTTCAAGGGTACAATAAATGTGTTGTTGCAATTACATGGAAAATTTCCGAAATGTGTCAGGTCCTAATCAAGTCGGATCTTTAAGATCGTAAATATGTGAGGCTGCTACATGTACAGGAAAACTTTGGAAATATGTCAATATGTCAGACATTAAACGAACATCTTCAATGGTAAAATATGTTGTTGCACCTACATGAATAGAAACACTCAAGAAATGTGTCTGACCCTAATGAAGCAAGTGTATAATACATGTGTAGTTGTAGCTACATCAATGAAAAGATAGTTGAAATTGTGTGAATGCGTGTTTCACACAATGCCTTAATAATAAATAACATCTTTATGAATCCAATAACGTATTGTTGCAATGGCACCAAAAACAAACTTCTGAAATTTGCCAGGTCCTAATCAGAAAACATCTATGCATTAGTTGTTGCAACTTAATCAATGAAAAAGTAGTGGAATGATGTGTGAAACACTTAATATTGAAACATCTATAAGAATACAATAAGAAAAAAATTGAAAAAAGAACGTCTAGTTTACAATACAATACACACATGTCATATGCTGCTACAACTAAATCAATTAAAACCTATTAGAGTATAATATATTATCACATATTAAGTAAATTCCTAATTAAACAACTTAATGTGCATGTTGCATGTTCTACAACATTTATAAACTATTTTAAAACCTGTCAATCTCTTGACAAACACCATCATCTAGGGCCTAAATAGGTTATAACACATGTGGTGCCACGATAGGTTTAAAGTTTGGTATTGCAACGACAACGAAATCTACTCTTGAATATGTCAGGCCCTCACCAAACAGTATAATCTGAGGTCGTGTGTTGCAACAACATTGATAAAAAATTTGTTGAGATGTGTTGGGTTGATAAAATTATTGAATAACATCATATAGGCATGTAACGTCTATAAACATTTTTTTCAAATGGAACTACGTTGCCTAGAGCTCACAACATTGTCTGTGCCTGTGTTGCAACAAAAATTAAAAAACTACTTGAAATTGCGTCTAGATAACAAATTTAATGTAAAGTTAATTGTGTCGTTTCAATGCTCTTGTTATTATCGATTGGTCGGTATATCAGCACTTGACAAAGTAATGCCACTTGAATTTTAATGAAAATTGTAGAAATACAGGAAAATTTTTGTGGAAATTTTTGGTTTGCCTTATTATAAAATGTTGGTAGCTGTTTTGTGTTAATAAAATATGGCTATATTAAAAAAAAAAAAAAAACTAGTTATGTGGAATTATGGCAGTTTTATAGAGTATTATTTGCAAGAAAAATTTAGTTTTTGTTCATTTAATAGATTTTATAAAGCTTAGAATTGAATAGAATAACTTAAAAAGTATTGATTCTACTTGGGGAAACTGGATGAAGCAAGATAATGATTTACAGTATTCAAAGAATGATCAATTCTATAAAATATTGTTTGAGAAATTGAGACTGTTGAATAAATTCTATGAATTTAGTGGAATAATTATTGATGAAAAATATGGGTTCTATTTGGATAGTGGGTGCCATGAAACTTGATAATGAATTACAGTATGTGAAGAATTGATAAATAATGTTTATAAATTAGGAAAATGCATTATGGAATCACAACATTAATTTAACGATTATTTTCTTTGGTCCAATTCCTTGAATAGAATGATGGATTGTTTATCATTTATTGGTGGAATTGAGGAAAATACAGTATTTGGTTAGAAATTCAATTGTAAAATCATTTTTCAACTTTTTTCATTCAATAGAATAATCAAAGAAGGAAATTCACACATGAATAGAGGTGTTAATAATAGAGATACATTTAAGAGGAATTGTTGCAATAATTTTGGCAAGAATTCAATAGAGTTTACTGTTTACAATATAAGTTTGAGAAAACCAATTTCATAAATCACTCAATATGAGATTAAAATTTTCCTTAGTAATTTATCAAGAATTTTCATAAACATTATCACGTTGAAACGTTTTCAGGGAAATTTTCAAATATATTTCTGTGGAAAATCCCATCTAACGCGCACTTTGAAATATTTACTTCAAACTTTATCACCTCTACTTACTTCAACCTTACAAGGAAAGGAAACAATTGCTTAATAACATCAGTTTACAAGGACATAATCTTTTCAATTTTCAGTTCTATTTAAATGAGAGCTACAAAATATGATGCGACAGACAAAGCCTAATTCTGCTTCATAAATAAATGTTATTATATAAACGATGATGACAAAAACCTCAATTAAAGTAAAAACAATAACTATCAACAAATTTACAACGAAAGCTCGTTGAATTTTATGTTATCCCACATTTTCAATTCTATTTTTTAAAGCTAGAAAATACAATTTCGTTATTCATTCACACTTATTTATTTTTAAATTAAAAATCATTTTTTTTTCAGAAGTTTTAAGTGCAGCGATAGATACCGTTCAAATGTTATGATTTACATAAATTACAATTTGTTATTAATTATGGTAAGATCGCCTTTAAAAGCCCTTGTGTAATCTTTAGGGTCAAGTGTAAGAGAGGACCTGCGAGTCCTAACTTCGCCTCAATAAAGACAAGTTATCTATCTATTTCACTGCTATTGTGTACAGTCTGTCACATACAAAATCTTATTGGTGGTAAAAAAAAACCTGTGAGTTGAATATTTCAAACATATTAGATGGTAATAAAGTTTGAATAACTATGAAAAGAATCTTTTCTCATCACAACTAAAAAACCAAGTGTAGATAACTTGAATAAATACAAAAAAAGAACTTCTACGCTTTCTGCATTTAAATTACTAATCTTTTATGCATAACTTGGACATATTTATGGAAATCATTTATGTTACTTCTCTATGCTAGATGGCTAATTTCAGCAAATCAAGTTATTTCTGCTTGAAATGTCATGTAAATTATGTAGTTTTTCTACCAATTGACGTGATTGTCATTTGAACTTGCTCAAATTCATGCTGATTTATTTCCTGAAAGACGATGTCTGTTTTTGTAAACTTCATTGTGAAAATTCGTAATCTTTACTTCAATGTGTTTCATATTCAGTATATGGATAATTATGAATTGCAAGCATAAATGTATGTAGACATTCAGACCACACAGACAATTTACACTGCTTCATTTATGAATTTTAATTCTTTCAAACTCATACTATAATTAAAACAAATCATCTCTAATCTACAGTATTAAAAGTGAATTCCAAATTACTTCTCAACCGTTTCTTTTTCTTTTTTTTTTTAGAAACGAATTTCAAATCAATTACCCAAACATTCCACTATTTCATGAAGAAACATTTTTTTTTTTTTTTTTTAAATCATTTGACTCGTATCATATTTTCTTCATTGATTGATATTACATTGAAAATTGAAATTAACTTGTTGCCAGATATTAATATTATTTTTAACTAATACCCAGAAGAGTTTCTCAAAAAGAATATCATTTAAATTCAATCTTTCTGATTCGATGAACCATAGTTGTGTTGATCCGTTTCCTTCATAATTTTGTACTTAATAAAACTTCATTCTCTCAGAGAAATTCCTGTGACATAGCTTGCCTGTCAAGTGCTGATATATAGCTTAGATTTGGGATGGTGAAAGACTATGCTAATATTTTTAATTATAGGTCGAATATTTGAAATTATTATTAGATAGAACGATCGTAGTTAAAATAATTAATTGATGATATTAATAATGAACGTTTTTGTACATGAAAAAATAAATTATGATTGCTATTTGATTATCATCAATGAAATTTTGTTTAGATACCAAACCAAAAATTATTTGTATATATAAATTTTAAATCGAATGTAAGTCTAGTATGATTTTGTTGAAAACATAATTTTGATGGAGTATTTGTAAAGGAAATTGCATTAAAACGTTGAAAAATCTATTATAAATATTATCATCTGATGAATTTTAATGAATATTATTGTAGTGAAATGAATGATGACTTTAATTTCTGATGACAGACTATAAGTCGGTCAATTCATTCTTGGCAGTGCACAGAAACACATTGTTTTGTCTGTACAGCGTTCCAAGCGGCTGTACCAAGAACTAGTCATTCTTCATATTATGACGAAATATGTTACAGCATAGAGAGGATGTTATTAGTAGAGTGCAGATGCATGGAAAATTTATACAACTGCCAAGAATGAGTTGACAAATTAATATAAAGCTACTGTACTTACAATAACCACAACTTTAACGGCCAGTTGCACGAAAAAATTCAATTTAACCACCGTAAAATGACGTCATCTTACGGAGCTCAATAGGGAAGTCGCTACACTGGCTCTGTCAAATTACGTCATCTTACGGAGCTCAATAGGGAAGTCGCTACACTGGCTCTGTCAAATTACGTCATCTTACGGTGGTCGAATTTAATTTTCTTTCGTGGAGCTGACCTATTGGAATATTTATTTATGGACTATATATATATATATAGTATATTTTTTTGCATGAGCTTCTGTTCTCATCACTGGCCTAGTTGAATTGTATTGTCTCACATATTTCAATTTTTATAATGAAAGGTAGATTTTTCATCCATGTATACCTGCTTTAAAAAAATACACCCACTTTATTCCATAGGCAATACAGGTAACGCTAACATATTTTTAAGCAGAATTTATTAATTTCGAATTCCTTTAAGTGCTATTAGTTTAGACTTCCGCAATGGCGGATATTGACAACAGTATTGAATAGCTGATGGAAATCGATGAATGCTACTGTACAAAAATATCAGTCACCACCGGGAATCGAACAACGGACCTCCCAATTGCCAGTCGGGTGCTAAACTAATAGCACTTAGAGGAATTCGAAATTAATAAATTCTGTTTAAGTAAATTTGTCAGTTCAATTGTCAGTAACTTTGAACTAACTTGTGATATTTTTAAGCTTTATGCCTAACATTTAGAACAAATTATTGTTCCTATAACATTTTTAAGAAATTTGTGATGTGTCCTAGGAATGAATGAATTTATTTTGGTTAAAGTTTCATAATTCATCTATTTGCAGTCAATGTACAATTTGTAATGCAGGCTAAGTCTTATCTCATTATTCACTAATAGCAATAGAATAAAAAAGTCTCAAAATTTTAAACAGATACATTTCAGGTTGTTACAAATAAAACATTAATATGAAATGCTACTTGATAACAAAGTAGAAAGCCTTCTCTTTGAAGCATTTAGTAAAGTTTGAATTACAATGATGATAATTTAATAGTAACATAATTTTTTTCGTGATGATTCCTCAATTTTGAAATCTATTCAAATACATGTCGCTAAAAGCATTTGATACCATCATGACTATTAATAGTAATTATTTTATTTTAATAATAATATATTTGTCAAGACTTGATTATTGTAAATTGGTATATGTATATTGTTTAATTATATGTGTAAATTATTACTATTGAATCATTCTATTTGTTTTAAAATATTATAGGTGCACTGTAAATCTTGTAGAGTACGATTGGATAATATTTATATACTTAGAAATCATATTAATTTTTTATTCTAGTACAGTATTACAGATATTGAGCTAGTTATTTCAAATACTATGGAAAGAAAAGTTCGTTATAATATTTTCTGTCTTATTTTCGTTTTTTAATGATTGATTTCTATCAATGAACAGAGTAATAATTTAAAAATTGAAATTGGACCGGAATATATTAGTACATCTATCTCTAATAGATTTGTACATGACTGAAGAACAATACTGGAATAGTTGAGTAACTATAAAATATTAGAAGTTTAAATGAAGAAAATTGTGAGCTTTTCAATTTCCATTCATTATTTCTATGTCGAAAAATTCAAAATTTTTCATAGATATTAGTAATTTGTACATCATCATTAGCATTCTTCAAGATTTTTATTGGTGATGAAAAATTGTCAGAATTTACTTAAAGCGAAAAAATTAAAGCAAATTTTGCTGTGTTTTAATGTATCGATTTTTTTCAATAGAAATATACTTTCTAGGAATGAAAAGTTCTATTCAAAATCAAATTCGGATTATTAAATTGTATAAATTTAGAAACAAAACTGTTTCTTTGCAGCAGTAGGTAATGTCATTTTTAATGAAATGTTTGATTTTTTTCTAAACTATTCTCGAATAAATTTTCAACTTATTTTATGTGTTTTGGTTTACTGAACCCTGAAGTCAACATACTTGAAATTGGATTAATTATTTGATATTGCTCTCAAAGGGAAGTGATAGCCGCGAGCCGTAGCAGGTATCTGTTCAATCAGATAGATAAGCTGCGTTCTCGTAGGTTCTGTTTGTAACGGTGACCGATTAGATTGGCCAGACACTGTTCTCTGCTGAAAATCATTTCCCGGTGGTTCGGAACCCACCTAAAACTGTAGGTCCAACTCATAAATCATCATTATCATCCAACTCATTACCCACGCACAGGTCTCAGACCTATGTGGGCTTCATCCTAATACTATGGAATTTTCTTTCCATAGTATCCTCTGTATTCGAGTGGAGTGTTCTTGTAGGGCAATCTTTTTTTTTTTTTTTTGAGGATGAAGCCCACATAGGTCTGAGACCTGTGCGTGGGTAATGAGTTGGATGATGGTGATTGATGAGTTGGACCTACAGTTTTAGGTGGGTTCCGAACCACCGGGAAGTGATCTAGATTCCTGCCACAAGGTAGAGATACCTGCGTAGTTTTTTATTTTATTTATTTATTTTTTTGAGAATGAAGCCCACATAGGTCTCAGACCTGTGCGTGGGTAATGAGTTGGCGAATGATGAGTTGGACCTACATTTTTAGGTGAGTTTAGAACCACCAGTTTGAGTAATAAATAATATCAAAAGACTAGTATATAGTGGAAAGGATGCTTCTACAGTGGATCATCAAATACCTGACGATATAGAACATCTCAAAATCAAACTCATGTTGTGGAATGTTGTATGACAGATTGGATCAGTGTTTATATACCACCATTCCATAGCATGTGTTTGATTTTGCGATTGTGATTATTATCGAGCATTGGATGTATTACTGTGCAAACACCCCTGTTGAGATCTGAGATATTAGAGTTTGAGAAAAACTACGGTAACCGTAACCTGACCCCTCTAGGCCTCAGCTTGCTCTACACGTCTGCAGTATCTTGCAATTAAGAGTAAGTGGAAGCATAGGGTGGTCAGGTTAGCATTAACGTTATTTTTGTTATAGCTCTGATATATAATAATTTATTTATTTATGTATTTTCGTGATTGGTCACTTAGGACCGCGATTTAACAATTTAGACGTTTTTAATCTTTGATGATAATCTCGCAACACTTGTCTCCGTCTTTTCCGTTCTTGTTCAGACAAGTTCATTGTTCTTCTTGTTCTCATCTCCTCCAAAAACTCTCGTGAAGTATCAATCTTTGGTCTGAAGCAGTTCCTATTCTGAATTTCTTCAAACTGTAAGTTGAGCGTTCTAAGGTCCTTGTGACAGCCATCAAACCATGGATTATTTTTCTTTGAATCAAAATATTTGAAAATATTGTGTGTAAGTCGGGAGGGGGGTCCATTCTATAGAGATGTCCATAGAATTTTAGTCTTCTTTTCTTGATTTCTCAGATGGGATTCATGTTTTTGTAGATTTCTTCAGAACTGTTAAGGCGGTATCCATCTTGTGTAAGTTTCGGTCCATAGATCTTTCGAAGAATTCTTTTTTATGAATGATATATAAGTTAATTATAAATTAATAATAAATGTTTTATTCCACGAAAATGACATAAAAGCACATCACATTTCAATTCATTGTAGCTTACAATATTTAAGAGTTTGTCACATGAAAAATGACCAAGAAATGAATAACTTATAAATCATAAGTAATATATAACTTGAAAAATAATAACACAAAATTAGAAATACAGATTTACAAAGTATTGCCATTGATGAAAAAAATAAATGCAAGTGAAGCCAACCAAGAAACAAATGATAGGAATATACACACTCAAAGAAGGTGAGACCGCAAGTATACCTTATTTATATGAGCAGAAGTTCAACATAAAACAATTTTGTAATGATAATGCAAACGATTTGACAAAAAAAAACATATAAATATATGAGTAATGTATGGAGAAGAAGGAGTAAGAGAAGAACTAAGAAGGAATTCAGAAATAGAATTTTTTTTTTAGGATGAAGCCCACATAGGTCTGAGACCTGTGCGTGGGTAATGAGTTGGGTGATGCTGATTATTGATGAGTTGGACCTACAGTTTTAGGTGGGTTCCGAACCACCAGGAAGTGATTTTACATAAGAGAAATTATAAGATATTAGATAATATCTTCGTGTAGATGTGCCAGGTAAGCATTAACGTTATTTCTATCATAGCTCTTTTAAAAGTATGATATGTATCTTCATGCAGATGGGCCTTCGTTTTGGTGTTGAAACAGTTCTATATTAGAACGTTTTAGCAAAGCGCGAATGATCCACTCACTAGCTATGTTTATGTATTTCATTTGAATTCACGATTCAAATGCTACGAATTGTGCTTGCTGAGTGGAGCATTCAATTCTCGATCATAAACACCATCACAAAAGCATGCAAATGCTGTGCATTGGATTAACATGCAATTAATGTATTACAGACTGGATCAGCCTGAATAGTGAATAGCACCATTCCGTAGCATGTGTTTTCACTGCGATGGTGATTGTCATCGTGAGTTTACCTAGAAAAGTTTAGTTTGCTAGAAAAATTGTAAACTTTTTGAATTGAAAGAATACTTGAAATTGTTCATTGAAATTCATTCATTTTTCACAAAATGTATAGTTTTTTTTATGATTTCATTATAATCATCATAATATAACATTAATTCATTGTCAGAGGCTGACAAAGCTTCTTTCCAGAAGTGAAATACATTCCTTATATCTTCAATGTAATCGAGTAAAGACAATATATTAAATAGAAATACAGTGTCAGTTTTGATATTAGATTGTTCATCAAGAATTTCGTCATGGAAAACATCACAGATTTCTTAACGTTGTTCCATCGAGATGACACATGTGGCATATGTGGCATTATCCAATAGAATCAGATACAAGTAATAAAATATCTGGTGATAAAAATTATAAAGCTCATTTAGCTTACAAGCTGAAAAATATTTATTTTTCATGGTCATTGACTTCACAGTATGAATTTTCAATGCAAATAAAATTAATGCTCCGACTCATCTAGCCTGAATAGTATTTTCTCATTAAGTTTTTATTTTTTTAGTATTTTCTCATTGCAAATACATGACAGTCATGTGGCAGCAGGTCTTAACATTAATTATTTGAGGGTTTACAAGTGAAGCATCCAATACTCGATGAGGATCACCATCGCAGAATTAATTACATGCTTTGTAATGGTGCCATTCACGTTGTTTCAATTTGTAATGGACCATTCCATAGCATTTGTTTGATTTCTCGATGGTAATCCAATGATGCTCCTCTGTTGAAGCACTTTTACGCAGTTAATTTAAGGACGATTCACACACATCAGTTACGGCGCGTCACAGGCACAGTTCCGTCTCAGTTCAGTGACGGTAACAATCAGTCACCTGACGGGTCGGCGCCGGACGAGTGGAGACAGCGTAACCAAAAACTCAGATAAGAATATATTTTATGACTGTGACGAGACGGATAGCTCGGAACTGAGACGCGCCGTGACTGATGTGTGAATTGACTCTTGAACATTAACTTATTAACTTAGTAATATTTCACTAGGACTAGGAGTTCCAGTAGCACTAGTTGGATGTATTTTTGTTTTGGAGGATGAAGCCCACATAGGTCTGGGACCTGTGGGTGGGTAATGAGTTGGATGATGGTGATTGATGAGTTGGACCTACAGATTTAGGTGGGTTCCGAACCACCGGGAAGTGATTTTACAGCAGAGAACGTGTCTTTTTTGTTGGCCAATCTAATCGGTCACCGTTACAAGCAGGACCAACGAGAACGCAGCTTATCTCTATCTGATTGAACAGATACCTGCTACGGCTTACGGCTATCACTTCCCTATTGCATATTGCGTGTGGTATACCTCCAGACGTGTGGGCGAGTCAAGTGGCTTCACATTATAATAATTTTGCTCAGTTCATTAAACTCTCGATTTTCTAAATAAGATTATTCAAAGAGATGTTTGAAGGGCATGCCCTTTTTTCGAAGGATGATGCCCACATGTGTCTGAGACTTGTGCGTGGGTAATGAGTTGGATGATGGTGAATAATGTGTTGGACCTACTGTTTTAAGTGGGTTCCGAACCACCGGGAAGTGATTTTACAGCAGAGAACAGAGTCTTTTTTGCTGACTAATCAGATTAGATAGAATGACACTTCGCTTCTAATAGTCTAGCATGTACTATATAAATAACTTGAAGGAGCAAACAATCAGTAATAATTATTACGTTTCATGTAACAAAAATATTTACTTCTATAAATCTCGTAACACGTACATAGAACATCGTTACATAAATAGTAATTTAATAATAATAATATTTATCTATGTGGCATCGATAACAAAAAATTAAATCTATTTGACACTTCAACAAAATTATATCAATAAGTTGTAGCTGAATATGAATTAAACTGTTGAAACTCATATTAATATACTGCATGGAGAATGAACTTGATTTGACAATGATTTACATATTATGAGAGGCATAAAAACTATGCTAAGGTTCTTGGAGAATATACATATAAGAGATAGCTTCTTTGATTTGACAATGATCACTGTTATGAAAATAACAAAAACTATATCACGGTTTATCAAGAATTGTTGCACCACAACAATTGAAATATTAGAGATACTGTTCAATAAACAAATTGAAAACGTAATAATCATGCTTAAAGGATGAATGAGATGGAGGCTTTCAAAGTCCTAACTTCAACTTTGTAAATGACTCATTTTTCACATTGCTTGATGATAATTTTTTTTTGGCTATTAAAGAAATCGCAACTGTTTATATGATTACGTGTTGATTGCGTACACCGAGGATTGCGTACATGGGCGTGTCAGCGAGGATTGCGTACATATTTTACATGTGAAAGATGACAAGGGTCGGCCATGCATCAAGAACATTTTGACAGGCGAGGATTGCGTACAGCTTTCTCTTGTTTCCTAATGTCTGTCCTTGATTAGAATTTTCTCCTTTTCGCTATGACAGTAATTGTTCTTTTCTCACCTAACAGATTCAATCACAACGTCCGTCCTTAATAAGTTTGCTCCTTTCCGTTTATTGTATAAATCGATATGGCATTAATTGCTGGTTTTTTCACTTATAGTCCTCACTTATAGCTCATTAACCTAACCTAACCTAACCTAACCTCACCTAAATATGCTACTAGCTAGCTACAATTTGATAGGTACTCGAGATAGAAAGGCCAACTCAAACTCAAATTTTTGTAGACAACAAAATTCAGTGAAAAAAACCAGCAATTAATGCCATATTGATTTGTACGCAATCCTCGCCTGTCAAAATGTTCTTGATGCATGGCCGACCCTTGTCATCTTTCACAGGTAAAAGATGTACGCAATCCTCGCTGACACGCCCATGTACGCAATCCTCGGTGTACGCAATCAGCACGCAACCGTTTATATTAACGCCTATAAATAATATCGTTAATATTTTATTAATAATAATTGGTTTGAGATTCAAAAGTAGTGTAAGGTTCATACTTCTTATAAAAACCTGACCATAAAAATTATTATGGATGCTCATGAATAGATAAACTAATTCAAAGTGTTTAGTGATTCGATTTACGAAAATTGTTTATTGTATATAGAATTGGTAATTGAAAAGAAAATACTTCTACATAATATTGTCCATGAAAATAATTTTATAATTACTTCTGTTCCAAATACATTTCTAGTTCACATCTATTATTTCACATAAAAAACAACGAAGAAATAATTTATCATTCATTGAATAAAAATATTGAAGCCATGAGATCTCATTCTACAGAAATTGATTAGTTTCAATCTTGATCATTTTTTTATGTTCAAAATTTTGTTTGTTTATGAAATTAAAATAGAAATAATAGAAAAACTATTCTTCTCTACATAAAAAGAAGCATCTGGATAGTTGCTTTGAAAAAAGTTTAAAAATATTCTGTAAGATGAAGTTGACATTGTTGAGCAGTAGAAATCAAGTCTACATTTTCATAATATTTGGAACAAAAGCCTCAAATTTATGATCACATAATTCTTATGATCATGCTCATCTATGATTAATAATGAGACATTCTTCCATGAGTTCATAATTTTTCCAATAGAGTTAATGTCAGCTACTCTCAATCTATGACAAATCTGTGAAAGTTTGACAAATCTGGATAGCATAATTTTTCTAATAATTTGCTGATGGCATATCCTCTCGCTTTAATTTATGTCAAACAAGTTTCAGCTCTTTTTTCAAGAACGTTCTCAAGAAACTTCTTTTCTCTATTTCCTGATTAATGAATTTCATAAAATTATAATATAGTTCTACTATTATGCTTTGAGGTAATATATCCAGGACTATTTAGTTTAATATGTACAACAGGGCGTACATAAAATTGGCAATTAAATAGGAATAATTTGAACTTAAAACTTTGTAGGTTCTATAAAATATCTCAAATCAATTGGCACAGATAACTTGTACAGAACATAGTTAAATTTCAACTAAGTTCAACAGTATAACAAACTAAACACTAATACATTCAAAAAGATAGATAATTAAAAAAATATTAAAAACAATCGAATAATGAATGCTATATTGCGATTAAAATATGGCAGACGAATTATTAAGACAATGATATAGAATATGAGATTATATTCATGATTCGTATCATCTTATACATATAACATACAGGCCTGTTTTGGTCCTTACATAAATATCAAACTAGCATCTAACTGTTTGATCAGTCAATCTTAGCTCAAATTTATACAATATTGTATGATAGTATAATTAATATACGATAAAACAACGTTAAAATATAAATGAAATAGTTGCACATAGATCTATTCCTAATCTTTGGCTTCTTATAGGATAATGAGCTAAAAAATAATATCATCACTCTATCGAGTGTGAAATCTCAAGTTTTACTCTATGGAGTACAAAAACCTGCTCTACTGATTTGATGTAAGGCCCAGCCTTGCTAGGGCTATCTCCTTTCGTAGTCTAGCTATTTCCCAGTACATCTCATGAGCTGCAAAAAAAAAAATACAATATGAAAAACATAAAGACAAGCAGATAAAAGTCATGAAAACAAAAACATAGTTTAAAATTTTTTATTCATAACTCATATCAAACATGTGGGAAATGTAATAGTTAATTAACACCAAATCAAGTTTGCCATTATGAAAACTATACAATTTCGGTATAACAATACAGAATTTATTAATTTCGAACTCCTCAAAGTGCTATTAATTTATACTGAAGACTTCTACAGTACAATGGCGGATATTGACAACAGCATTGAATAGCTGATGGAAATCGATGAATGCTACTGTACAAAATATCAGTCACCGCCGGGAATCGAACCGCGGACCTCTCAATTACCGGTCGGGCGCCTTAACCGCTAGACTACAGTGACCCTTCTGCACAGCAGCACTCATTTTAAACTTGGCCATATCGGCTCGTATCTCACAAGTTGAGGAATTCTAAAATAATAAATTCTGTTTCTGTATATTTGTCAGTTTGTTAAATTGTCAGTTACTTCAAACTAACTTAATTATTACAATATTGATAGCTGTCACCTCTGAGACATTAGTTTCAGAATAACAGATATTGTGAATCATTATAATTTATTATGAAATAAAAAAGAACTGTCCAGAAGAAATCATTAATTTTGACCATGCATTAACAATAATTCTGGTATAAAAGGTTTAAAAATCAAAATGATTGTCGACAAACATTGCATCTCTACGCCTAAATTTTGATCATTCGTTATCAATTCTTTATAATCATTTAACAAAGGCAGTCAAATTTGTTCAAGTTGAACTATTGATCTATATTGAACTATACGGCTGTCATTAACTTGAAAAATCTAAATTTTAACGTACTAGTGAGCCCCCGGGGATGCAGAACCGGCAGAACTCGCTTGCTTGCATGTTTTAATGAGAAGGTGCTAATCACATTAATTTTATTTACCTACAGCTGATGATAACTGAAATACTATTTGGAAATCTAACGCTTGATTGATTCATTGCAGCTGGCAACCTTTATACTTTTACAATATTATTACTTTTAATGGTTATTACTATTCTTTTTTTAACTGCATAATAAATAATTAACTAACAATCAATTAATTCCAAACTTCGAATATGTGCACAATTATTTAAAGCAAAGCAAAAAAATGTTTTCATTATAACATTATTCAAACATCAAAAAATTCGAAGCTTGAATCTATGTCATCAGCTGTTCATATTTACCTTGCCAATCATCTGTCATAATAAATCCCCACATTCAATGGCTCCGACTACAATATAGTCATCACTATCCTAGCCAAGATTATGTTTTTATTAACCTTGGTTCCTAGCATGTTACTGTAGTTTTCATATAACTTGGCAGCAGTTGGGTTCAGATGTAGCAAGTCCTCCCATCTTCTACACGCTGCCAAGTTATATGAATACCACTAATTAAAAATTTTTGCCTTCTATCAGCTGTTCCTCCCCACATTTAAAGTACATAGGCTCCGATTGGAAATCAAATTTACAATTCCATATGATTTTTCTAACATAATATCCGCTATAATGATGATTGCCGGGGAATCTATCCTTTTGTTTCGCCTCAAAAAGTATGAAGGAGTAGATCTATTTAATTGACAACCATACTTGATCTGTATAAAGGTCCCAAGAATAATTGTTTAAAATTTGAAGTAGATTGGTCAAAGCGTTCGAAAGTTATCGTCGAATATACAAACACACAAACATACAGAAAAAGTCACGAGTCAAAACTAAGAACTCGCTTCGCTCGTTCAAATATCGACTATTTCTTTCCTCTTTCAAATTTTCCTGAATACTTAGCTTACGTTATATTTCAATAGCAATTTTGTTCAGTTTATTGTGTGCTCAGCCACTGCCATTCTGATTTTTTGAGGAGAGCATGAAAACGATTCTTTTCTTTTCTCTTTAAATTTTTTCTGAACACTATAATATATTTCAAATATCAGTCTGGTCTAATTTATTGTGTTCACATACTACCATAATGAATTTTAAAATCCAATATCATAACTGAAGTTACCGAAGCAGCTTTTCTTCAGAAGCAAAAGGTATTCCTCCAGTATAAGTGAGTGAGTGAGTGAGTTAAGTGAGTTTAAATTATAATTTAAATAGTAATACAGTGTCAGTTTTGGCATTAGATTAAGTATTTCGTCATGGGAAAATATAGCAGATTTACAAAAAAAAAAAAAAAATATCAACTGACATTTAATTCTGGCATCTATATGTGTTATGATTCCACCTCATTACCCACGCACAAGTCTCGAACTCATGTGGGCATAATACGAGAAATTGGCACAGAGTCGAAAAATCCCCTTGTTTATAGCTCACATATGAATATTTTATTTTTATTTTTTATCTTCATTCCATTTTTAAATTGAATGCTACAAAAATAGTTTTTAAATGCTAATTTTTTTATTGCTCACGTCAACATGAGTTCAAAGACTTGGGTAATTAGGTGAATGACGAGAAACATCTACGGCTGAATGAGATTCGAACCCAATGCTGCAGGAAACGAAGCCAGCTAGAGCCTTATCTTATCTCAAACAAGCGCTCCAACCAACTGCGCCACCAGAGCCGCAGTTGTATGAAATCTTTCAATTGTCCTTATATCACTGCCGCCAGCCCAAACGACCATCAATACTTATTTTTAAGTTGTACAACATTAATTTTCTTTTCCCTCTTCATTTCTTATCCTATTTCTTTCTTTTCTAATTATTTTCTTTTATAGGATTATAGTATATTTTTTCTTTCTTTCTCAGGTCTGTATTTACAGTGTTTATTTTTTACTTTTATCATTACATTCTTTTGTAATTTATTTTTTCATTAACTAATCTCTATTTTTTATTTATAACATTAAGATATAATGAATCAATCAATCAATCAATCAATTTTATTACATAAAAAGACATTACAAAATGGTCCCGCTAAACCTGAAAAAGGTTTTACAGCAGGTGCCTATAATAAAATAAAACAAAACACAATAATAAAATGAATGCTTACAATAAATTAAACAATGAAAAGAACTGAAAGAAAACTTTTTACAAGTTTCAAAATGAACTTCAAGGTAATTGGAAGGGGAGTAATAGGGTTGAAAAATGTTAAAAAGGAAAAGGTTAAGGGGAGAGAAAAAAAAATATTTGTAAAGATTGGCACCTGCTGAAAAACCTACGGTTCAGCGGGACCCTACAATGCTTGTAAATAAATTTGATTGATTAATTGATTGTAATATGTAGCCTACTGAATGTTAATGAAGAAAATTATAATTATCAATGTACCAGTTTTCAACTCTTATTGGAATATCAAGTGTCAAAATCTTATTCAATATCTTACCTGAACTTTTAACCAGTCCCCGTTGTATGTAGCGTAGGTAGTTCAGAAAATTGCAAACGGCCGTTATCTGAAGTCATAACAATAAAAAATATTTTAATTGAGGAATTAGAGGAGTTCGAAATTAATAAATTCTGTTTCTGCATATTTGACAGTTTGTTAAATTGTCAGTTACTTCAAAACTAACTTGTAATACAAAATTAATAAAAGTCGTTAATAAGAAATAATATTGCAGTTATTTATTTTTTGGAGGATGAAGCCCATATAGGTCTGAGACCTGTGCGTGGGTAATGAGTTAGATGATGGTGATTGATGAGCTGGACAGTTTTTGATGAGCCTACAGTTTTAGGTGGGTTCCGAACCATTGGGAAGCTTTCAACTGTTGTCAAACCATTTGAAATAGTAATAGAAATAGAAATAGTCATTGCTCATGTTCATTGCGGGACTCATTGTAAGCCAATTTTTAAACAATTTAGAGTTCTTACGGTTCCGGCAGTATATGCCTTCGAATGCCTTATGTACATTAAAATGAACTTGTCTCGAATTACTATCAATAGCTCTGTACACGACCATTTCACTAGACATTCAACAGCACTTAGATTGAACCAATGTAATTATGCCTATACTTTGAATGGTTTTGTAGAGTTTGGTAAAAGAATTTTCAATAAATTGCCAGCTTATTTGAAAGATCTCAATGTTAGAAGCTTTAAGGTAAAAGTCAAAGATTTGTTAATTGAAATATTCCCTTATGATAATGATGAATTATTGTCTGGTATGTGAACTTGTATGATTTGTTTGAAACTGTTGTTATGTACTTATATGTGTGTGTATTTATACATATATATGTTAATGTTTGATTTCTGACGATGTTATGCATTTTTTGTAAATGTTTTGACATGAATAAATGAATCTTGAATCTTGAACTAACTTACTTTTTCTAAATAAACCTTAACGTAAGGGTGCTGGGTGCTTCACAGTGGAGCATCCTGATTGAATAATTCAATTATTATCACCATCGTGAAATCAAAAACATGCTGAGAAATTGTGTTTGACAGAATGATACAGTGTGAATACCACCATTCCACAGCATGTGTCTTATTTTGCGATGGTGATTATTATACTTCATTAGGTATTGGAGCGCCCAGTATACAATGTTATACATAACAATATAAATATCTATACTGAAAGTAGTGCAATCTGCTAATGATAGTCTTACTTTAGGAGTAATCCAATTATTATTACCATCGTGAAATTAAAAACATACTGAGGAATTGTGTATGACAGATTGATACAGTGTGAATATCACCATTCCACAGCATGTGTCTTATTTTGCGATGGTGATGATTATACTTCAGTAGGTATTGGAGCGCCCAGTATGCAATGTTATACATAAAAATATAAATATCTATACTGAAAGTAGTTCAATATTAATTCTCACTGGTAATCTACTAATGATACTCTTACTTTACATTTTTTATCCCCTACCTAATATTTTAAACTGGTTTTGGTTACAATTGGTAGCTCTTGAAGCAATTTGAAATTTATAAATTATTCGAGTAGGAATATTCACAATTAAAATTGACTGCAAGTCTTTAAATTTACAATAATAAGTTAATAATTATTAACAACGCAGATCGTTATGGAACATAAAATCCAAAAATTTGATAAACTATGTTCTATTATTTTGCTTAATTCACTTGGATGTATGGCCTGAAGGTTGAATACCGTGAACGATAGCATAATATTACAGATAGATAATTTATTCACAAATAAATAAATTACAACAAAAGAACATTTCAATGTCTTACAGCTATTAGTAGTTGGAAGAAACAAATGAAATGTGAGCTACTACATAGAAACTACATAAAGAATACAAAATTATATTATTTACTGAAAGAATTTTTGAGAACATACATTCCAGCACACTTGTGGACCGCTGGAGGGAGTCGAAATACTAATTTATCTACGACCATGTCATAATGTATACATTACAGTTTCACAATTGATGCCAAAACAGCTGTCTTTTCGAAATGCTTTTTGGAACCCGTTGTATAAAGAGCTCATTATAGTACAGGTTCTACATTATAACACGGGTTCTGGACCAATCAGAAGCATTTTTGATGGAATCAATATCGTAATTCAATATTGTGAAACTATCAGCTGATTTGATCAAATTGCTAACTAAGCTGCTAACCTAACAATCTACTATAACTTTTCGTATTTGAGATGAGAGGTTATAGGTATCTCTAACAGTCACAGGTAAAATGAAATTGTTTTAATTAATGTATACTAGTGGTCGTAGATAAAATAGTGTATACAACGATTTTATTAGGCCATTAAAGCACTCGTGAGATATTTATAACACTCGCATTCGCCCGTGTTATAACTTACATCTAACTCGTGCCTTAATAAGGGTCAAAATAAAATCGTTGCATAAACTACTATTACAATACTAATTCAATTTTGCTATCGCAAATATTCAGCAAAATAAATTTAAAATCAATGTTTTCAATAAATAAATATTTATTCATCATTTTAAATTTCATTAATAATGAAATAAATTCTTACCCGGTTTCTACAAAGCTGCGAAATGCAATAAGTCTGGTCGCAACCGTCGAATTTCATTCTATAATGGCACTGTCTAATCACTTCCAGAAGAGCACATTTCCTAAAAAATTTAGAAAATGTTTTAAGTTTTATTCTTTAGTTTTATAATGTATCATAGGAAGGCATTGAAACTGTATGAAACGATAACAAACATGGCCGCTGGACTTTCACTTTTTCATAATCACGCCCCTTGTAGAGAATAATTGAGATTCAATCATTTGTAAAGCATATATAGGTAATACAAAATTATTTAATTTACGTAAATTTAAAAAATATAATAATTCTGACACAATAGATTGTATTTATGAGAAAAAGCTTGAATATTAACAATGAGATTTGATGTGAAACATGTACGGTACGGTACGTAATAAGGGCGAAGTCTGAAAAAAAATTCGTCCATTCAAACTTAACCTTGATAACTTACTGAGAGACTATATAATTCGTAATGATAGAATAAAGTTTAAATCCAAATTGAAAAAGTTAGAAGTGATTGAACATAATTGAAATGGTCTTTTTGTAAAATATTTTCTGAACAATACAGATGGGATACTACTTACCCGTAAGGGTCTCCCCACCACGAAAAGCCATACCCATTTACTTTACTTTATTATTTACTAAATGAAAGATGAAGGTTGTCAAACATACATGTGCTCTATGATTGAAGAAATGCAGTCATTCTAGCCAAAAGATACCTCTTCAATGACGAGGTGAAGCCCGCTCGACTCTCAATGCACCTTATGGAATTAGGAAGTGCGTTCCAAGCCCGACAAGAACTACATTAAATTATTCAGTATAGATTGTAGTACGGTACGGTATCCTTAGAGTATTAATTCCGGTTCTAGTAGGGGAACATTATTCTGTCTGCCTTCAGAAACAAATTTGAAATCATTTTTAAAGTAATTAGGTTTGCCATATTTGAGGATTTCTTTCACAAGTTTGTTTATTCTGAATAGTCTCTGATCTTGGAGTTTGGGAGTTGAGCTTGCAATGTGGGATTGAGTAATTCGTTCATGCCATTGAAGAGAGTAAACGTACCAAAGACAGCAGTTCTGACTGCGCTGCAGTCTATCATTCAGAATAACTGTTGTCATGTCATTCATTACAGAATTACAGCATATATGGAGTATGATCAAGAAAACTTCTACATTTTTATTGGCAATCTCTAAAACACACACATTTTCAAATTTTTTGAATAATGTCAACAGCATTTTTATTGTATGCAATCGAATTGAATTGCATGTATATGCTATTGGATATGATTATATAGAATTTTCTATTTATATTTATGCTTTTCATTCTGTAAACTGTAATTTTAAAATCAATTTTCCAAATTTATTTTAAGCTGTCTGTATTGATATGTGAAGTGTAATTTACTACTGTAGTTACAATAGGCGTAAGCCAGTGGCGTACCGATAATGGAGCGAGTGGAGCAGTCGCTCCAGGGCGCAAGGCTCTGAGGGGCGCACCGTTGTTGAGAGAAAATTGCCTTTTACTAACAAAAATATGTATTACTATAATGAAGGCCAAAAGGGGAAAATGCAACACAATTTAAAAAAACCGTATGTAGCCTATACATCGCTGCGCATTACTAAAAGGAACATTCATGTCAAATGAATGAAATCGGTTCATTGAATGAAAGAAATCGGTTCAATGAATGAAAGAAATTGGTTCATGAGTTTAGCCGTAAATGCTTTACTAATAGACAGAATGCAAAACGGTCGAATCAAAAGTAGTAAATAGTCTAAAGTAGTAAAGCCAAAACATTTATATTGGGTGACAAAAGGTATAACAATTTCAAGTAATTGAATGAAGACGGAATTTATTCTGAAAAAATAAATTCACTAGAAGTTCAATGGTTTTTATATTAACAAGAACAGGACTGAAATACTTCACTTTTGAATCCTACTTCCAAAATAAAAGAACATTTTTATAGGAATGACAAAATTCTAGAAAAATAACTGCAAATAAATTGATAGAAAAATGAAAAAAATCCAAAACAAGATGTTTGGAAATTGATTAAAGTAGAATCTGGCCTGGCAAAAAATCCTTCATCGGAGATTCGTATCTCTGACAAATTCGGCGTAGTTAGAGGAGGGATTCTTTAAATGACCACTATATTAAAAACAGTCCAATCGGGTGGTTGAGTGTGAGACCGATTTTTTTTTTTGAGGGGGGGGGGGCATCGTAAGACACTTCCGCTCCAGGGCGCTTGAAACCTCGGTACGCCACTGGCGTAAGCATTGTGACAATTTCAATAAAAAATGAATAGAATTAAGAACTAAATGCCAATGGAAAAAGCAAGTTAATATGGACAAGAAGCTTTACAACAGACCCGTTTGTACACATTATTAGAATAATGCTAATTGGTAGAAATTTTTGTTTTATTGCTTATGATACCCATATGAGTCCGAGACTTGTGCGTGGGCAATGAAGTGAATTATTACACATAGATGCCAGACGGAGGAGCGGGATTCGAACCCACAACCGCTGAAACGACAGCAAGCTGAAGTTGTGACTGCACTAAGCGGCCCGCCATTTAGTATGCAATAATGTTTAAATATTTAGGCTACTATAAACCCAGCGATCACAGAAGATCAATCATGTGATCGCTGTATAAACCTCATGTAAATAAATAATAAGACAATTCACCAAAGAAGAGTCAATCTTAACTGGATTCAGCTTCCTTACACACTCTCTAGACTGCGCAAGTCTGGATGATTTCACGTCCTACACACAACCTACTCTCTCTTATTATACAGAGTGTTTCGGAACTCTCTACCAATACTTCTAGGCAGTATTTCTAGACCACTAACAAAAGTAAATATCGTAATAAAAATTTTCTAAAATCCCCAGTTACTCACACAGCCGCCATTTTGTTTTTTTCACTCATTATTTTTTTATTCGAACACCTCTGAATGTATAGTTTTGAAATTTTGCAAACAGCTTTATAACAATTAAAACAATCTTAAAAAAATCAATCAAAATTTTCCGACATCAAAAAACCAAATGGCGGCCATTTAAAATCTTTGAACAGGATTAAATTAATAATGGCTGATGATATCAAAATTAGACTGGAATAACGTTTTTAGATATTTTTATTGCAAATCCAACGATACCTCATTTTTCAAGATTGGCCAACAATTAACAGAGATTTGCTACTTTTTAGGGTGTGCAGTGGTTGGAAGCGAAAAACTGCAACCCCTTCTGAACCATCGATTTTTTAAAGATTGTTTCAATTGTTATAAAGCTGTTTGCAAAATTTCAAAATTATACATTCAGAGGTGTTCGAATATGAAAATAATGAGTGAAAAAAACAATATGGCGGCTGTGTAACTGGGGATTTTAGAAAATTTTTATTACGATATTTACTTTTGTTAGTGGTCCAGAAACACTGCCTAGAAGTATTGGTAGAGAGTTCCGAAACACTCTGTATAGTAGTTATTTACTTGAGAATTTTTCTAAATTGTTGACTTCATTAGCAATGAATA
Source organism: Conomelus anceps (assembly GCA_948455865.1). Classification (NCBI taxonomy): domain Eukaryota; kingdom Metazoa; phylum Arthropoda; class Insecta; order Hemiptera; family Delphacidae; genus Conomelus; species Conomelus anceps. The sequence continues at coordinate 1,708,160 of OX418227.1, forward strand.
TAGAATGACTTGGTAAATGTGAATAAGTTGCCTACATGGGAATGTTAAAAGTTGAAGATTCCTGAATATGTTTTTAAAGTATGGTTGAACACCAGTTCTGCCAAACATCGTACTAGGCGTTTATAATAATATTCAGGTTGTACGACCTGAATCACTATACGCTTCAGAATGTCTGACACTACAAAGAAAGGGGGACCAACAGCGATTAGAAGTAGAAGAAAGGAAACTCCTAATGAAAAGTCTTTGGAAGCAGGAAAGAAAACTTCATCCATACCTGTAGTAACAAAGAAATTTACAGCCACATCGAAAAAATCACGGACGTAATAAAAAGACTGATTTTCTATGGTCATCTATACAGAATGAATCCAAGCAGGCAAACGAACAAAATTTTTAAAATGATTGTTAAACGGAAAACGAAATTCGGATGGTTTGTAGAAGTCAAGAGGGATATGGAGAAATTGAATGTGACAAAGCGGGATATCAGTCTGAGAATGGAGTTGAGCAATAAATTACAGGTTGGTGTTTTTCCAGAAGAACAGAAGCGAGAAACATGCTCCAGAGAGAGAAGATTGACTCAAAGAGAGAGAATGAAGGAAAGATGGAGAAGAAGGAGAGAGGACGATGATGAATAACGAATGCTATATCTAGTGAACTATTTTTGTGGTCCTTAGTAGGCCTAGGCCCTATACAAAAAAATACCAATAAATAGCCGCCAAATAATAATAATGATAACGATTCCTACTCACATTGGAAACTGTGATCTGGACTTTTCGTTGACAACTTCAATGCAGATGCTCTCGTTGTTGATGGACTCCCGGACACGTTCTGCCAGCGCCCGGTTGTTGAACTCCAGACATCCCTCGATGTCCTCGCGGAAGATCTTGGCGATGAACGGATCGTCCTGGCTGAGGGTGGGCGACTGTTTCCAGGCGAGGAAGTCGTGATGGAAGTTGGGGTCGACCTGGCGTGGTGAAAACCAATCATCAGTTGAGCAGAAGCAAGACGAAGAAGAGGAAGAAGAAGAAGAACAGCCGATCCAGATGCCATTCTATGTTGTTAGGCCAGCGGTTAAAGGGGATAAGATACACGCAAAGTTAGAGTTGGGGTTAGAGAGACGGTTATTGGTTAGTAGGTGTCAAGGATTGAAGCGGTTCTAAATACGGTGAAAAGGGTTCATTTCCCCACAGATGCAAGTTTACTATTCGGTCTAAGTCTAAGCAATCTACCTTCCTCTACTTACCGTAACTATGTACAGATGGCGCAAAATATCTGTGCGCGTGGAAGAAGCTTGCCGCTACAGTCGGGATAAAACATCGATTGTAGAGTAGCAAGGAGAGCGAGAGAGATGCTGACTCTGACTGAATCGGTAGGCGATGTTATTCGAAAAGCAAACATACTGAACCGCCTCCACCCCGCCCGCCAATTTCCCGACTCTTGAGTTGACGCGCACAGATAATTTGCGCCAACTGTAGGAAGGTTAAACCTACTTATAACACAAATTCAAATTCACTTTATTGCCATCAACAAAGCAATACAAACAACAAAAATTTTTTTTTTGAGGATGAAGCCCACATAGGTCTGAGACCTGTGCGTGGGTAATGAGTTGGATGATGGTGATTGATGAGTTGGACCTATAGTTTTAGGTGGGTTCCGAACCACCGGAAAGTGATTTTACAGCAGAGAACAGTGTCTTTTTTTGCTGGCCAATCTAATCGGTCACCGTTACGAACAGGACCTACGAGAACGCAGCTTATCTCTCTGATTGAACAGATACCTGCTACGGCTCGCGGCTATCACTTCCCTTAATTAAAACCTTTAAAATAAAAAGAAATATTTAAACAACAACAAAGCCAGTAAATGAATAAATAACAATAGCAAAGTTGAAAATTAAAAAACAATATGAACAGGAGAAAATAATTATTACAGGCGTTGCTAGCAAAAGCTAAAAAGCTTGAGCGCCAGCAACGAGTCAATATAAATAGCAAACTTTATTACTCGCTTTGAGTGGCTAGCGTATGAAAAAGAGAAAAAGCAAGTTACAATAATAGTAACTTTAAGAATTATTCTTAATAAAAGTGAGAAAATAAAGAGAGAATATTGATAATAGAAAGAGTAAAGAGAACAGAGAAGAGAATAAATGGAATCTATTAGTGTGAAGAAAGATAAAAGTTATAATTATGTAATATAAACTTGAAAAAAAAACTTTTAAATGGAAATTAACTCACGTTATGGCGTGACGGCCGTTTCGCTCTGTTGTCTAGAGCATCGTCAGACGACACACAGTACACTGACTTAAGCACTTATGATACCTTAAGTCAGTGTACTGTGGGTCGTCTGACGATGCTCTAGACAACAGAGCGAAACGGCCGTCACGCCATAACGTGAGTTAATTTCCATTTAAAAGTGTTTTTTTCAAGTTTATATTACATATTAGTGGAAACAAGATGGATCTTCAACATCATTATAATTATGATTAAGAAGAAGGGAAAGTGATTCAGGTTTAATGGTTTTAATTATTGATTATTATTTTTTTAATTCCATAGAGGTGAAGAGAAAATGCTTAGCAAATAGAAAAGAAAGAATGTACGTCATGATCATGAAAAAAAGCAGATAAATATAAAAGGAATAATAATATATCCTAAATATATAAGCTACTAATATACTAGTGAACTACTAATATATATGAAGTATGTGGTATCACGGTTTACTTACTATAATGTTTCGCAAGAAAAAAGAAGTTCGAACATGTGCAGAAAACACTTTGTCTATATAAATAAAATTAGAGTTTTGTCTGTACATTTATCAGAATTGTATATTTTTTGGTTATTTTTACGTTTTATACATTAAATAAGCCGAAAATAGTCCTATCTCACTTTCTGTCTGTCTGTCTGTCTGTCTGTCTATCTGTCTGTCTGTCTGTCTGTCTGTCTGTCACGGCCCCAAAGGCATTTTACGCGGCCTTCTCCTCAAAAACGAGAGCATCGATCGGGATTTTAGTTATTGAACAGTATTGAACACTTTATTGACAATGTCTTTAGCTATAAAAAAACTAAATTGACTTTTTTTTTAACAGAGTAATAAACGTTTAAAAACCAAGTACTGTGCGATTTTGGATACATTTTACGCGGCCTTCTCCTCAAAAACGAGAGCATTGATCGGGATTTTAGTTATTGAATAGTATTGAAAACATTATTGACAATGTCTTTAGCTATGAAAAACTAAATTAACTTTTTTTTAACAGAATAATAAACGTTTAAAAACCAAGTATTGTGCGATTTTGGATACATTTCTTCCAAGTTTTATTACCACATAAGAATAAGAACAAATCACGTAATTTATCATGATATATCAATCAGCTGTTCTCGAATATAAATGGTGGGCCCTTCGCGGCGTTATTTACGCTGTCTGCAGACTTGTGTAGTCGGAGCATTGCAGTATTTTAGGAAACATATGTCTGGTGAATCAAAGCCCATCTTATGTTTTATCAATTATTTCTTTGTTGAAAAAAAAAACAAAATTTTCTAATTTCAATAATTTATCAAAACAAAAATTAACATTTTAGGAAGGTGCGGTTTGTGTTAGGCTCTTGGGAATTCGCCAGGTAGCACTATTATTACAACATAAGAACAACAACAAATCACGTAATTTATGATGATATATCAATCAGCTGTTCTCAAATATTCTCTCTGATAACTGTCACTGAATTGTTTACGTCCTAAGTTGTTAACTAAACTGCTAACAACTTCATGATCGTTGCTATCAAAAAAGCCGAAACATATTTAGTCGTATTTCTAAACATAATCCGTACGAAGGACGGGTAGCTGCTAGTTACCAATAAAAATTTAATCTATAAAATAACTTTAATTGTAATAATACTACTTATTATTAATGTAATTGTAACTAAAACTAGAATAGAATAGAGAAAGCAAAACAACGTTACAAAGAACATTTACAAGCCTTAAATGCAAAAACTGAATCGACTTTTGCAGACCATATCATTCAAACTGGAAACACTTTTACATCACTACCAACCTACACATTCTACATATAAAATCTAAAGGACACGAACCCAACATCTTGGAACAATTTGAAATTTACAATCACACCACAAACAATAAACAATACATCCTTAATGAACAAGTAAATTTTAAATCACACAAACTTTTTGATCAAATGATACAAAACTCACAATTTTTCGAAACAAAAAAAAGAAACGCTGATCTAGGACGCCCTTGAAGATGAGTCTCCATGACTTGTTAACGTTTGGCCAAAAGTGAGTATAAATATTATTGACTCACAATTAAAATTGGCTGCAAGTCGTTATATTTACAATAGAAAGTTAATATTTGAATTTCTATTTTTTATGATACTCTGCTAAAATTTCACAACATTTGAACCAGTGGAAAATGTATCAAATCAAATCAAAATTTATTCAATCAATAACATAATAATTACAAAAATCCTTTTAGTTAAACTTCATAAATACAAAATAAATACTAAAATTTCACAACATTTGAACCAGTGGAAAATGTATCAAATCAAATCAAAATTTATTCAATCAATAACATAATAATTACAAAAATCCTTTTAGTTAAACTTCATAAATACAGAATATTTTATATCAGTAATTCACCTTTAGAAACCCCACTATAAAAAACTATGTGTTGGGGTATATGAGTCTGTTAATATTATTTTTTTTTTTTAGTGATATATAATATAGCCTATAGTTGAAATATTTTTTCAAAAATGAAGTTAGTTGTTAAAATGTTATGTTAAATGATAAATGTTAGTATGCCAGTTATTTATTTAGCAAAACATGACCTTGACAGAGCTCACCTCTAGCATATCAACGCCGTCATTGTTGTCAGCTGGGTTTTGAGCGACTTTTTGTTCCTTGACTGGCGAATCTGGAGGCGAATTTTCTCTGCCGTACTTCAAGTTGAAATGCGACGGAGATCTTCGATGTTGCTTCCGGAATAGACCACTCCCTGTTCAAAACAAGCAATCCATATATTAATTTGTCAGAAAGGGAGATTATAATATGGTTCTGTATTTGATGTTGCAATAATTAATAGATTCGGTACCTGATAATCACAAAGCTATATTGAAGCTTTGAACTAAAATATTTAAAGTTTTTTTTTTTAGATTGTAGACAAGTTGTTCATTATTCAAAAATATATAATACGAGCAGCACTGGGTAGACCTAGACTTTATACAAGTAGACTGATTTTCGATGAATTCCAAGTATTAACTGTAAGACAATTATTTATAAATTGCAATAGAGAACTATTCAAATTCAGACAGATTGATTACAATATAAGACCGTTAAGAAATCTAGTTTTGATTCCAAATCTCAATAAACGCATTTGCAGACATCAAACTCTCAATATTTGCTGTAAACTTCTTAACGTGATACACATAGAGCTGATACCATTCACGAATTAAACTAAAACTCTTGGAATAGATAATTGGGTGAAGGCAAATGTTTATTTTAAAATAGGCTCTGTATTCTTATATGTTAGATATAAGTTATTTTTAAGGTTATTTATAAGTGTTAATGTTGTGATTTTCATCTGGCGCACAAGCTTGGCTTTGTTGATGGAAACTTTGAAGTACCTACATATTTCTTTCTTATATGTAACTTACTGGAGAAATACATAGTTTAATATAGTGTATCTGATTGTTATGTACTATTACATTTGTTTTTTGGTGTTTTTTAAATAAAAATTAAATAAAAAATATCTGATGTTGAAGATCCATCTTGTTTCCACTAGATGATGCTTTTTCTTGGTCGTCTGATGATGCTCTAGACAACAGAGCGAAACGGCCGTCACGCCATAACGTGAGTCAATTTCCATTTAAAAGTGTTTTTTAAGTTTATAATAAAAAATATCTGTTACTGATTATGCAGATTACGTCTTGGAGACTCCTGAGTAGGAAATCGATGAATGCTACTGTACAAAAATATCAGTCACCACCGGAAATCGAACTACGGACCTCCCAATTGCCAACAGGCGCCCGACCGGCAATTGGGAGGACTGTGGTTCGATTCCCGGTGGTGACTGATATTTTTGTACAATAGCATTCATCGATTCCATCAGCTATTCAATACTGTTATCAATATCCGCCATTGCGGAAGTCTTCAGAAAAATAAAAAGCACTTTGAGGAATTCTAAATTAATAAATTCTTTTTCTGTATATTTGTTTTTCTTTTCCTTTTTGTCTCTCTCTTAAATCTTATTTTCCTTTGTCGTTTTGGTTTCAAAATCAACCTTCACAGGTTTTGAAAGAGAAGTATTATTTTTTTGCAAGGTCAAATGGTCATCAGAAGTTTTAAATATTTGATATCCTGTAAAAATTAGTGAATTATAAAATATATGACTCACTGCTAGCGCACAAGCTTTTGCTTATGCTAGCTCTATCTCATTAAGATAGACTTAGATGTACGTTTTTGCTTTTTTGTATATTGTATTATTATCTCTCAAGTTTATTGAAAATTAGAAAGATTTTTAAATTGCTGAAAAATGAGAATAAATTGAATTGAATTGTCAGTTTGTTTAATTGTCGTCAGTCACTTCAAACTAACTTGCAAAAATAAGGCTTGCTCCTAGACAATGAAACTAGAAAATGATGGATTTTTAAAGAGAGAATAATTATTATTATTGCCCGTTGTCTTCGAGAACTCACTGCTGGCTGTCAGGTTTGGCTGCTTACGGCTGGCTGCTGGCTGGCCAGCAGCAGTCTTTGAATGTATTCGTTTAATTGTAAGGTTATTACAATATGCAATGTTTGAATTATTTTGTACATTTGAAGAAATAAATTTGAAATTTGTTACCGTTACTACTCTGATCGTCCTTAGATTTGGGATCAATTTGAGGATGTAGATGTGGATTGGGCCGACTGGGCGTCGAAGTTAGGACAAGCGTCTTCAGAGCAGCAACCTCAGCAGTTAGTACATCGATCTGCATGTGACTTTCCTTCAGAGCTTTCTCGGCTGCTGCTTGCTGCACATTCGCCTCTCTCACCATGTTGTGGGCTTCCTGGAAAATTTAAATGAAAAATGATTTTAAAGCCAATAATCCAGCGATTTTATTGAATAACTATATCAGCTTTTTGAAACATCAGAAAATTTGTGAAATTTAGAAAATTTACAGTTTTGGTCTGGACATTCGCCTCTTACAATATTGTTCGTTTCCTGGAAATTGTAATTGGAAGTACTTTTAGATTCTATAATACAGTCAATCAATAAGCAAACACTTTAATACTAATACAATAATACTTTCTTGACTCTACCTTCTCTATATATTTTTTAAAATTTAATTCATGTCGAAAATTCAGGTAGCTATCTCAAGCATCATGAATGTCATGGATACAATACCGAATTAAAGAAAAAAATGTGGCACCCAACATCAGATTGAGTAAGAGCTTGAGAAGCTATTACTATTTACAATTCTCTGTTCACAATAAGCTTTCTCTGCATGTTAGAAACCTGACTCTGGAAAATTTTAAAACTGCTATTACACTACTTTAAAAAAAAGGCGTTTTATTCAGTTGAATAATTTTTTAGTTAATACATTTTTGAACATAAGTTGACAATGTGACTTGATATACATATTTCTGTGGTTAATGTTTTTAAATTTTTTGGTAATATTATCAATGATTTATCGATGTTTTATGATGTTTAATGAAATATTGTTCTTATGTTATTACTTCATGTAATATTATTTCTTGACAAGGCCTAAAATGTACTCCAATTGTATTTGTTGGTCAATAAAAAATATTTCTATTCTATTCTAAAAAGAAACTGTATTCGTTATCTCAAAGATGAGTAAATTTGTAAATTTATATTTTTTAAGTACAGTAATTACTTCTTGCTGTAATTTTTCTACAGATGCTGTAACTTTGCTATAGATGATACTAACACTCGCAAAACGTTCATTCAAGTGTCGTTGTAATGCTTTACCGTTACCATTGTTCATAATATTTCATTATAATCATCATCATAATCAGTGGCGTACCGATAATGGAGCGAGTGGAGCAGTCGCTCCAGGGCGCAAGGCTCTGAGGGGCGCACCGTTCTTGAGAGAAAATTACCTTTTACTTACAAAAAAATGTATTACTATAATGAAGGCCAAAAGGGTGAAATGCAACACAATTTTAAAAAACCGTATGTAAACATCGCTGCGCATGACTAAAAGGAAAATTCATGTCAAATTTTAAATAAATCGGTTCAGCCGTAAATGCGTTACAACCAGACAGAATGTAAAACGGTCGAGTCAAAAGTAGCAAATAGTCGAAAGTAGCAAAGCCAAAACAATTTAAATTGGGTGGCAAAAGGTATAACAAATTCAAGTAATTGAATGAATACTTTGAATTTATTCTGAAAAAATAAATCCACAAGAAGTTCAATGGTTTTTATATTAAGAACAGGACTGAAATACTTCACTTTTGAATCCTATTTCCAAAATATAAAAAAAAATTCATAAGGATGACTTGCAAAATGCGAAAAAATAACTGCAAATAAATTTATAGAAAAGTAAAAAAAACCAAAACAAGCTGTTTGGAAATTGATAAAAGCAGAATCTGGCCTGGCGAAAAATCATTCCTTGGAGATTCGCATCTCTAACAAATACGGCATAGTTAGAGGCGGAAAAAAAAGCCGCTGGTTCATTAAGTGACCACTATATTAATATCAACCCAATCGGGTGGTTGAGTGTAAGACTGATTTTTTTTTTGGGGGGGGGGGGGGGGCATCGTTAGACACTTCCGCTCCAGGGCGCTTAAAACCTCGGTACGCCACTGATCATAATATAACATTAATTCATTGTCAGAGGCTGCCAAAGCTTTTTTTCAGAAGTGAAATCTCTCCAGTATCTCCAATATAAGTGAGTAAAGATATATTAAATTGAAATACAGTGTCAGTTTTGATATTAGATTGTTCATAATACTTTAATTCTCAACAACCTTGTGTTAATAATTTTTCTCTATTTTTTTTTTTGAGGATGAAGCCCACATAGGTCTGAGACCTGTGCGTGGGTAATGAGTTGGATGATGGTGATTGATGAGTTGGTCCTACAGTTTTAGGTGGGTTCCGAACCACCAGGAAGTGATTTTACAGCAGAGAACAGTGTCTTTTTTGCTGGCCAATCTAATCGGTCACCGTTATAAACAGGACCTACGAGAACGCAGCTTGTCTCTCGGATTGAACAGATACCTGCTACGGCTCGCGGCTATCATTTTACTACTTCTTTCTAATTAATCCGTACCGTAGTGTATTTTTGTTTTTTCATACAAGTTTTTACAAGTTTTTGTATAACTATCAACTATTATCTATAAATTGTAAATTGAATTAACTATTATAACTTCTGCATCATTACCGTTTTATTCAATTTTGTATATTTCAGATGTATTTTTATCTTTCTGATGTTGATATGTTTCTTTGTTATGAAAGATGAATAAATTTTGAATTTGAATTTCTAAGTACCTACTCTTTCAGTTAGCTTAAATTCACAAAATTTCCAATTCTTTCAGCGAACCAAAGTGATTTCAAAGCCAATCAACTAGTAAATTTATAAAAAAAACTATAAATTTTGTGAAAAATGAATGAATTTTCAATTAACAATTTTAAGTATTCTTTCAATTCACAAAGTTTACAATTTTTCTAGCCAACTAAACTTTTCTAGGTAAACTTGAGATGATTATTCATCTGTGGTGTTTTCCATGTCAAAATTATGATGATGAAGCTTCTCTTTAGAAGTGAAATGCATCGCTCCAGTATCTCCAATATAAGTGAGTGAAAATTATATATTAAATAGAAATACAGGGTCAGTTTTGATATTAGATAATTCACCTTTCCCGTGCAAGTTTTCACTCAGAATAAATTTTATTTCAATAAATAACTTTATCTTTAGAAAAGTTTTTAAAATCATTGAGCTCTTGATTCTCAAGCGTATGGTAAGTATTCCAGAAAAAAGAGCAAAAACAAAGTTATAAATTCTCTTTTTGTTAATGTAGTTTTCAAGCTAAATTCTCTTGCACTAAAACTTATTGTGAATAAGCTACTATAATTTTCTATTATTTGTGAGTTACAGTTTTTATCAATACTTTTGTTGTACGGCCCAGTAATTGTAAAAAAGAAACAATATCAGATTTGTAAGACATGATCAAAGAAGGAAATAACATGCTTTCTTGGGAATCTGAACATCGTTAAATTTGAGATGATATTTTTCTCTTTTTTCTGGATGTTTCAACGTCAGAATATCTTGAATTCTGTTGGATATAAAACATTTATTTGAGTTGTCTTACGCTAGTACTATTATGCTTAGGGTGAATGTTCTTGTATTATCACATGCAATATTCAATAAATTCAAAGTGCAGTAGAACCTCGTTTATCCGGACTAACTGGCACCGGAAGCAATCCGGATGATCGAAATCCGGATAATACGGAGAGTATTTAAGAAATTAACAAAATTGTAATAAAAAGCAAAATTAAACTTACTCATTGCTGTATTGATCTTCACTAACACTAAATAGTAAACAAAATATAACTTTTCAAGTGAATTCAACGACTTGCAGTCAAATTTTTATTAAAAATAAGTAGTATTTCACTTACTTTGTAGGCCTTGAAGATGGGTTTCAACAACTCGAAAACGTTTGGCCTACAAAGTAAGTGAAATACTACTTATTTTTAATAAAAATTTGACTGAAAGTCGTTGAATTCACTTGAAAAGTTAATATTAACAACGCAGTTCACCATGGAACAAGAAATCCAGGAACAAAATATAACATTTTAAGACACACAAACTATTTACATTAATTATCGAATTTTGCCGACCACATCATTCAAACTGGACACACTTTTACTGACATCAGTACCAACCTACACATTCTACATATAAAATCTAAAGGACACGAACTCAACACCTTGGAACAATTTGAAATACACAAACACACCACACACAATAAACAAAACATTCTCAATGAACAACTCAATTTCAAATCTCACAAACTTTTTGATCACATTTTACAAAAACCACAACACTTCTAACCAAAAAACTGACATGATGATCTAGGAACCCACGCCTCTGAAGATGGATCTCATAGATTCGAAAGCGCTAGGCCTATAGATTAAGTGAGTTATTAACAAATATTTGACTGCAAGTCGTTAAATTTCACATGAAAAGTTAATATTTACATTATCTTTAGTGTACAGTACTTACATTTATACCCTAAACTTATGGAAATATTACTTTTTTCGTCCAGAAGTTTATCCGGATGATCCGGAGATCCGGATTGACGGGGTCCGGATAACCGAGGTTCTACTGTAATTTAATATCAAAACTGACCCAGTATTTCTATTTATATTATAATTTTAAATGGAAATACAGTGTCAGTTTTGATATTAGACTGTTCATCAGGTATTTAATCAAGGAAAACATTACAAATTCAAAGTTCTTGTCTCAGTTTGATTGTTGTTAAAGTCATCAACATAAAGAAATTGTAATGAATAAAATAGAAAAAATATTTGTCATTTCCTAAGAATTCATTTTGTGATTGTTGTAGAGGAACATTGAATCGAGTTTAGAGGAAGCTTTGTGCCAAATTTAGTGTTCCAAATCGTTGCCGTTTTTGTGAAATCTGTAAGACTGGCACACACACACACAACCCTAATCTCACTTATAATATGTTGAAGTCGACATATTGTTTACTGATTTGAGTGTACCTGGAAGAGACTGGCCGTTAATTCCTCCAGTTCAGCTTCGACCTCGTTCCTTATCCTACTGAGGCGGCTGACCTCCTCGTCTTTGAGCTTCAGCTTGTGGTAGGCCCTCCTCAGCTCCTCTTGCAACCGCGCATGCGCCGACTCCTTCACCTCGGCCATCCGATCCCAGCTGGAAGCGGCACTCTCTACTCCGCTATCCACCTGGTTCAGTAAAAAACTATTTCAATTAAAACATTATCAGTAAAAACCAGCAAAAATACTCTTATCGGCTGTAAAATCACTTCCAGGTGATTCGGAACCCACCTAAATCTCTAGGTCCAACTCATCAATCACCATCATCCAATTCTTTACCCACGCACAGGTCTCAGGTTAAAGAGTCTTGAAAATATAGAAATATTTTAAAAAAAAGAAAAAATATTTAGTTGATAAAGCTTCTTATAGTGTAGAGTTCCTTTCACATCAAAATTAAACCTCACCTTAACTAATTGATATTGCAATTATGGTAACTAGTGTATAAGATTCTATAATGATTGTTGACCTGACTTGTCTTACACTCCTTAACTGGAGTCTCCAAGATGTAATCTACAAAAAAGTTCTCTTATAAGAAGCTTTATTAACTAAATATTTTTTCTTTTTTAAAAATATTTCTATATTTTCAAGACTCTTTAAAAACTGCAGTAGCTTGTCGTAGTTTCCTATAAAAAAAAATGACCATTGCACAAAAAAGAGTAATTAAATTCCACTGTCAAAGACATTTAGTTTCAATATTTAGTTTTGAAAATAGGATGAATATTTGACATTATTCCATAGAAAATTTCTGAAATAGAGTTTTGTTGAAGAATACTATTTACTCACCGGCAAATATCCTTCATTGCGCTGTCTCCCACCAGGTAGCAGAAGGTCGTCAAGATCTTCATCAGGATCTGATCGAGATCTTCCACTGCAGAAGCCACTTATGGAACTTTTGGACCTCCGTAATTCCAAATCCCTTTCAAACCCTCCGCCATTATCAGACAGTGACTCAAAAGATGACGCTTTTGCCAGATTTGATCCATTTAAATATTTGGAGACACCAACATTATCCTGTTGTAGCACTCCATTTGCCAGAACACTATCACCCGCTGAAGTAGTTTGGACATTGTTAATCAATCCATTACACCCAGCGATGGTTTCCTTCATACTTTTAAAATTCTCCCTAATACTATCAGTAGAAAAAATTGAACTATCATTTTTCTGGGATTGTTCTACATCTGCACATACAGTCTTTATTTCTTTACACCTCGAAGATGCCTGTAAATGGCTGTCTTCTCCATTAACCAAACTCAACCCATTAATTTTAACTGGGATTTGTTGGTTTTCCTCAACCACTAATCTACTTGGATCACTAACATCTTCAAAATCCTTAACATCATCATCTATGGTCAGATCAACATCAAATACTGCACTGTCTCTACTAGTTAGCTTGATTTTGGTATGATCCATTTTCACATCTGAACCATGTCCAATATTTACACTACCATGATTCATCCCTTCCCCACTCATAGCTAAAACACAATTGGATGATGCCAGCAATTTCTGTTGTCCCAAACACGTTTCCACACTATTGGATGGTTTCTGTTGCCCCAAACATGTTTCCACACTATTGGATGGTTTCTGTTGCCCCAAACATGTTTCCACACTATTGGATGGTTTCAGTTGCCCCAAACATGTTTCCACACTATTGGATGGTTTCTGTTGCCCCAAACATGTTTCCACACTATTGGATGGTTTCTGTAGCCCCAAACATGTTTCCACACTATTGGATGGTTTCTGTTGCCCCAAACATGTTTCCACACTATTGGATGGTTTCTGTAGCCCCAAACATGTTTCCACACTATTGGATGGTTTATGTTGCCCCAAACATGTTTCCACACTATTGGATGGTTTCTGTAGCCCCAAACATGTTTCCACACTTTTGGATGGTTTCTGTAGCCCCAAACATGTTTCCACACTTTTGGATGATTCTTGCTGCCTCAAACATGTTGCATCACCATCGTCCCCACTACTGTAACCATTCACTTGATGCACATGCACTTCAACTGTATGTTTTTTGGTATCACAGCCATTATTTTCGACTTTAGTACTAGTTTCTGGCATTTCTCTAGTGACTAGTTCGGGTTTGCTTGATAGACTATTGGCATCCTGCTGACTGATAAGACTCTTTGAAGTTGCAGAGTGACTCTCCAAGTTGAAGCTTTTAGTTGACAGGTTCAATGGTTCGGTGGATTTCATCTTTTATCAGCCATCAATTCCAATGACACCTGTAACAAAGGAAAATGATCATATATTAATATACAAGTTTTTAATGAATCAATGTGTGCAGTAAATTAATTTGAGTTATTTTAAATAAATTCATAAATAAAGACTGAACATTAAATTCATATTTGACTTTACACTTTTTTATTACAAATGAGCTCAAAACACAAAAGGTACAGACAATGTGGAATAACAAAATTTATCTTCTATTGTTTTATCATTATATTCTATCATATAATTAATAATAGTACACTGGTTTCACAGGGGTGAAACCAGACATAGCCCCCCCCCCCCCCCCGTGGGCACCCCTGGGTTTCAATAACAAAAGAAATGTTTAAAACAAATGAAATATGTTCATGGAATAACAAAAATTAGCGTTTGCTCTTCTAGTAATATGATTTTATTATTATAGTAAACAGTAACTTAACTAAGGGGAGGATCAGGGGGATAGATCCCCCATAGAGAGACATTTTGGAATTTTAACTAGCCCTGAGAAGGAAAATAATTTTTGACAAAAGTAAAAACAGACGCCTTGAAAAGCTGGTAATGTGGCTTTAGAGAGATTATTATCAAACATATTTCTGGGAGAGCACCCCGGACCCCCCCCCCCCCCCCCTGTTTCAATGAACAGGCTACATAAAGTCTTTAACTACTGTTTGAAAACCCCTCGTTCTCCTTTTAAAAGACACTTTTAAGTACGGTACCAGTACTATACTACAATGTACCCCAATCAGGTGAGTTGGGGGATCAAAAATAGCTGAGTGAAAATAGTTATAAGTAGGCTGCTTTCACGTTTGGCTACTTGGACAATACATTTTTAGCACGAGAGTTTGGATCTCTCACTGACAATATTATGCAGAAACTAGATGAAAATTTCACTCTCAATTTGGGTTAGAATAATGTTAGAATGGATGGATTTGTATCTAGAATCGCTTTAAATGTGCTTTAAAGGGATTATTTTTCAAACATTTCAAACAAGTATAAAAATGCTTGATTATTTTTACATTCTAACAATGAAACTATTAGCCTAGCTAAAAACAGGAAAGCAGGCAGCAGGCTTTCAAAACCATAATGATTTTATACATAGAAAGAAGATATTAATTACTAAGAAGAAATTCCCCACCAATAAAAGCCATACGCATTTACTTATTATATAATGTAATGTAAAGGAAATAAAATAAAATATTTAATAGTTCATTCTTATGTAATTATTCCTTTTCTATCCTAACATTATTTAGCTCAGCTTTCTCATCGTGGATCCTTTAACATAAAAAAGATATGTGTTTATAGAGAGTATATATTTCTTTAAATGTTATACATCCCTGCTTATTTCTCTTTCTGGTAACATTCTTTTAAAATTTAAACTTTAAGCATGAACGAAATTTCAGAGGGTTTCGAGCATTTAATGAGTTTTAAACAAGTTATTATTTTTCCAGAAAAAATATTGCAACTTTTGTTTCTGAATATAAATTATTACTGTATTAAATAATTATAAAAAAATACCGTTGAAAAATGAATGTGATTAAAAACAATAGTGATAATATTTCTCAAATGAGTTAATCATTTTTGTTTACAGAACGATTTTTATCAATTACTTTTCTGATAATCTTTATTTATTGTTTCTTTTTCTTTTTGAGTTTTATTTTTCCTGGATTTCTTGTTCCATGACGAACTGCGTTATTAATATTAACTTTTTATATAAAAAGTTTTTTATTTGTCAGTCACTTCAAACTAACTTGTGAGATACGAGCCGATATGGCCAAGTTGAAAAATGAATGCTGCTGTACAAAGGCCTCCATGGTCTAGTGGTTAAGGGCGCTCAACCGGCAATTGAGAGGTCCGTGGTTCGATTCCCGGTAGTGACTGATATTTTTGTACATTAGCATTCATCGATTCCCATCAGCTGTTCAATGCTGTTGTCAATATCCGCCATTGCGGAAGTCTTCAGTATAAAGTAATAGCAATTAAAGGAATTCGAAATTAATAAATTCTGTTTATGTATATTTGTCAGTTTATTCAATTGTCAGTCACTTCAAACTAAAAAGTTTTTATTTTTCCTTGAAAATGATTCATTGTCTGGAGAAGGAACCCCACACAGGATTACCTTTGGGGTCTCCTATTGAGACGATAGACATGTATTGTGCATTTTTTTCTTATGAATTTGTATTAATATTTAATTTTATATTTTGCATGTACAGTGCATGTTTATTTGTCGAATTATCATTTATTTAAAATATTTAAAAAAAACTGAAATTACCTTTTGGGAACATGAATAATTATGAGAAAATCAATGAAGAGAGAACAAATTTGAGGATCAATAAAAATAACAAACTAAAAGGAAACCAGTAGTTCACCAGTAAAATGAATAAAACGTTTTCAGCATTCAACCTTACGGTACTGTGAGTTCAAGCTCAAAGGCGATCCAGTCACTGGTCTAAACGTTACCTAAACATTACAGGGCATGGAATGCGCAGTCATAAACTTGATTTTTATTTTTGCTGCATGAAACAAAAGCCATGTGGCATTGAATAAAGGCGAGAGTATTAACGTTGAGTGCAGGAATCCACTCACCGCTTTATTTACAGAACGTGACAATAGACATTCCTGGAGAGTCAAAGCGTTACCTTCCTTCTCTGTCCAGTGCTGCTACCTTCTTGTAGTTTTCTGTCTTTGTCAGGTACTTACATGTACCAGGTAACCGGTTCTTCTTTGGCCATTTACAAGTTACAAGAGTAGCAAGCAACGCAGCTTGATCAGTTGCAACGCAGTTCTAGGTTGTTGGAGAGTGGAAGTCATACCTTAGCTTGTAACCTTTAAATTCCTTTTCTCCTTTCCTTTTATCATTCTTTTTTTCGAGGATGAAGCCCACATAGGTCTGAGACCTGTGAGTGGGTAATGAGTTATGGATGATGGTGATTGATGAGCTGGACCTACAGTTTTAGGTGGGTTCCGAACCACCGGGAAGTGATTTTACAGCAGAGAACAGTGTCTTTTTTGTTGGCCAATCTAATCGGTCACCCTTACAAAGAGTGCCTAGGAGAACGCAGCTTATCTCTATCTGATTGAACAGATATCGGCTACGGCTCACGGCTATCACTTCCCTATCATCCTCTTTCTTTTTATTTTCTATCCTTTCTCCTTTTTCATGTTTACTCTTTCTCTTTCGACGGGTTCTTAGCTTTCTCTTTATCACCTCTCTTATTATTTTCTCTCCTCTTTTCTTCATAATCTTCCTCTTTTGAATTTGTTGAATTACCTCTTTTGTTGAATTTAAAGTTCTTACGCTCAGACAGGTCTTTGCTAAACAAATTATCACTCTTATTAATAAAAATAAAGATCTTCTCACATTCAATATTAACTCACACAATATGCGTCCATCTGCATTCAATGTTTATAATAGATCATTCACCAGATTAACTATAAATAAACACAATTTTTTTTTTTTTTTTTTTTGAGGATGAAGCCCACATAGGTCTGAGACCTGTGCGTGGGTAATGAGTTGGATGATGGTGATTGATGAGTTGGACCTACAGTTTTGAGTACGTTCCGAACCACCGGATCACATATTACATGGAGTACCTTGCCAATAAAGTCCCCAATCACTACGTAAATAGCAGATTTACTAAGAAACTCAGCAATGGAATAGATGAATGGATAAACACTAACATTTAGTACGAAATAGTTTAATTTATTCTTAATAACATGTCTCCCTTCCTTTCCCTGAATTTTCTTTCTTGTTTTACCACTTCCTTGCTTTTCTGAACTTACCTAAATCTTGTACTCACTGCTGGCTGTTCTACTTCTGCCAGTAGTGCCATATTTAATGTATAGATAGTTTTGTTTGGATTTGATATTAATTTTAAGTATGTATGTTCTTTGTTTTGTTTCATTGTTAATGTTTTTTGTGCGTATGGCAAATAAATGAATTTGAATTTTCTATTTCTCCTTCTTTCTCATTATCACCATGGTATTTGCAGCATTAGTCAATAATGCTTGTCCGCTGGTAGACATCACTTGAGAGGCTTCATAACTTAAAAACCACGATTTACACCGCTTAATTTCCCATTGTTTTGGACGCCTGCTTTTCTATATAGAATATTGTGGAAATGGGTTTGGATTGTACATTGAAATTGCTACAAAAACTATTGTACCTTAGTTCGAATATCACAAAATTAATTGTTGATAAGTCACGTGTCAAAAGTTGGTAAAGTTTATTCACCAAAAGCTAACTACACAATTGAAAAATGTAAATTTGAACGCAGAACTAATTTTTAAATCTTACTATACTATATTTTATGTTATGATTTGAATGTTTATCGGATGACGAATAGCATCTGAAAATACCCCTTCCTGCCCCTTCCCCTCCCTTCATTGCCCAAAAAATCGGACTCTAAAATTTGGTCATAGGTGTACGAATACTTTTAATTTGTTATAAGTCTATGGTTATAAATAAACAGCTATTTCAGCTAGCTACAATCAACAAAATCAAGAGAAGCACAATATAAGTCCTTGAAACCCAGAATAAATAAACAAAAGTAAAAGTACAAAATCACAGACAAATTGCACAAACGGCAAAGTTTAATCGCCGATAAGTCATGAGAATTAATTATTGATTAGCGATCGAACTGTGATCGACGTTTGTATAATGAAATAATGAAATTTGTTCCTTCAAAGCAGAACAAAAATATTTTTCAAATAAAATACAGGAATTAGATTTGACCACATTATCCAGTATTCGTGGTCAACTTGAGATTTAAAAAACTGGCTTTTAGTGTAGTAGTTGAATAATAAATTAATTGTTATCCAGTTTCTAACCAATCGTTTATAAAGTATAGATACATCTGTAGGTTACACTAGATTATAGGTACCTACATAAAACTTAAAAAACACTTTTAAGTGGAAATTATGACTCACGTTATGGCGTGACGGCCGTTTCACTATGTTGTCAAGACGTCAGACGATCCACTGTACACGGCATGAGTTTGAGGCGGGAGGTTTGAAACTGGGATTATTTTGTCAAAAAGGGTGTGTGAGACGAATTCAATTTGGTCATTTAAAATGTTGTCAGGTTGCTGTTTTGTGTGTTTATTTTAAATGCTCAGAGTGAAACGGCTGTCACAATTTCCATTGAAAAGAGTTTTTAAGTTTTTATTATAGTGGAAACAAGATCTTTTTTTGTAGATTACGTCTTGGAGACTCCAGTTAAGGAGTATAAGACAAGTCAGATCAACAATTATACACTAGATACCATAATTACTATATCAATTAGTTGAGGTGAGGCTTAATTTTTATGTAAAAGGAACTCTTGTACACTATAAAACGCTTTATCAACTGAATATTTTTTCAATTGTTTTTTAAATATTTCTATATTTTCAAGACTCTTTAAAAACTGCGGTAGCTTGTTGTAGAGTTTCCTACCAATATAACTAGGTTTTTGTTTGAATAAGCTACTATTGTGACTTACCAAATGATAATCTCCTAGCCTTCTTGTATTATAATCATATACATCAAGATTTTGGTTAATATCATTCGTTTTTAAATATAAAGTAGCTTCATACACATATAAGCAGGGTACAGTTAGGAGACCAAGTCTCTTGAACAACGGCCTACATGAATCTAATCTATTTACTCTTTCTATACACCAAACCGCTTTTTTTGGATCTTAAACACCCTATCAAGGTTTTGTTTTGATGAATTACCCCATACTAAGATAGCATACCTATTATGTGACAGTAAGAGCCCATGGTAAGCTGTAAAAAGTATCTTCAACATCATACCTACATAAACAATGCAACAAACTCTTCTTTTAGCCACTACCGTAGCCAAGCCCTATCAGCCTATTTATGTCGCCTCAGCGGATAAGGTGAATGGAAGCATTTTCAGAAAGAAGAAAACAGATAATTTCTTCTAT
Source organism: Conomelus anceps (assembly GCA_948455865.1). Classification (NCBI taxonomy): domain Eukaryota; kingdom Metazoa; phylum Arthropoda; class Insecta; order Hemiptera; family Delphacidae; genus Conomelus; species Conomelus anceps. The sequence goes on from OX418227.1 coordinate 1,728,088, forward strand.
CAATCCTACTGGAATAGATGGGACAAGAATTGACAGCGGAAAAATAAAAGGTAGTACAGCAGAAGACAAGATTCCGATGGAAAGGGAATACCTCGCTTCCTGCGGAATTCCGACGTCTGCAGATTGCGTGTTGTCTGGCTTTCATCAACTGAGATGGAATCAGGCGACGAATCTTGCTAAGATGTTCACACCTTTTTTGAATCTATACTAGACACTGGATACCAGACACTAGATATCTTAGATACCGGATATAGGGGTTGCTTGCTGCTTTTTTTGTTGCAAAGGCCTACTGAACTGTTTATTGTTTCGGAGGTGAACTCTTTGTGGGAATGCTCTCCACTTTCTCACAAAGAAAAAAAATGAAATGCGGATTTTATTGGTGGGGAGACCCTTACGAGTAGTTAGAAACATGGAGGACCTACCATTTTAGCTGGGTTCCGAATCACCTGGAAGTGATTTTATAGCAGAGAACAGAGTACAGTAGAAACAATTAGTCTGGGCGCGTGGCTCTGGTTTCACTACTAGCCGTCCTGCTAAAAGTTGACTAGTTGACCTTGAAGACATCTGCAGCGTCGCACGGGCCACATGTTTTTAGAAATGAGCGATAAACACTCCCCTCGCCATGGCTGACTACCAAACGGTCGTGCGCCAAGACTAATTAATCCTACTGTACTCTTCGGGGGAAGTGATAGATGAGTGCCGTAGCAGGTTTCTGTTCAATCAGAGATAAGCTACGAAACTCCTGGACCATCTTTAAAAGGGTGACCGATTGAATTGGCCAGCAAAAAAGACTCTGTTCTCTACTGTAAAATCACTTCCCGGTGGTTCGGAGCCCACTTAAAACTGTCGGTCCAACTCATCAATCACCATCATCCAATACATTACCCACGCACACGTCTCAGACCTATGTGGGCTTCATCCTCCGAAAAAAGAGTCTTTTTTGCTGGCCAATCCAATAATCCGTCACCCTTACAGAGAGGGCCCAGGAGAGCGTTGCTTATCAAATCTGATTGAACAGATACCTGCTATGGCTATTACATGCAGAAAAATATTAATTTTCAGAAGAATTTTAAACCTCAAGTATTTGTTCTGCAGTATTTGTTCCAAGAGAATTTGGCAAAATACTTTACATAATTTTCTCAATATGAGCAAGCTACAATCTTCATTATTTTATTGAACTGTAAACTATTTTTTTTTTAGGATGAAGCACACATAGGTATGAGACCTGTGCAAGGATAATAAATTGGATGATGGTGATTGATGAGTTAGACCTACATTTTTAGGTAAGTTCCAAACCACCGGGAAGTGATTTTTCAGCAGAAAACAGAGTCTTTTTTCCTGGCCAATCCAATCGATCACCCTTACAAAGAGGGCCCAGGAGTTTCGTAGCTTATCTCTGAATGAATAGACACCTGCTACAGCACTCGGCTGTCTATTTTTTTAAATGTAATTCTATTCAGGTTGGTCAGTTTCCATTAATAATGTAGGTAGTATTTTTCGTTTATTTCGTTTTCTAGAACTCAGCTCATAGTAAGAACTCACGAGTGATTTTAAAAAGTGTTTGGGCAAAGGTACGTCAATGATAACTCTGAACACTCTATGTATCTAACTGCTCTATAGCAACTGCCAAAGTGTTCAGGTTGGCATTACAGTTATGGTTGATGTAGTTTTGCCCAAATTCTACTCTGTGAACTACTGAGCTGACTTGTTTCATGGTTCACAATAATGCCCGAGTCCTCAAGACGCACAGTAATAAAAGATTTTCTTTCCAATAGTTCATTGGATGTTAATCATGGGATTTAAGAGAAAATTTAACAAAAAATTAAAATTTGCGAATGTGAAAATTGGATGAATGGAAAGATATTTTATTTCTTATTATCAAATATACAACATTTTGGTTCCTTCACCTTTGTCTCTAAGCTATTGTTAGTTAAAAAAAAAACATTCTAGTTAACAAAATATTATAAAACTATTTCAAGGTATGAGCTGTGGTGTGAGCTGTGGTGTGATGTAGATGCAATCGAAAGATAATAAACAGTAAAATATACCCATTGAATCACTCACTGTGTTTTCTATTCTCTATTTAAATAGATTTCTGTTATTTTCTTATCGATCTTGAATTATTCATGAACTTTCAACGACCTGGTAAAAGTAGGAGATTGCAGGAATTGTGACAGGGTTTATTTTTAATTTACTTTCCTGTTTTTTCTCTCTTTCACTCTCGCACTCTTTCTTTCATTCCCAATCCTCATTCTCTCTTTCTTTCTCCCATTCCCACTTTCTCTCTCTCTTTCTCCTATTCCCTTAGCACGCCGCTACATGCACGGTTCACTGTTGTACCAGCCACGGCCATAAACTCTCTTCTTTTCTGTATCGGAATCGGTTCTGCTGGACTAAATTCTTTTTGAAAGCATTTTGCAGGAAGAATATTAATATTCAGTTCAAGTTGAGTCTAGTTGTGTACTACTCTTTTATGTTTTCAATGGTCTGGTACGGCCATTCGCCATTTTTTTGTGTAAATTTTTTTTGGAGGATGAAGCCCACATAGATCTGAGACCTGTGCGTGGGTAATGAGTTGGATGATGGTGATTGATGAGTTGGACCTACAGTTTTAGGTGGGTTCCGAACCACCGGGAAGTGATTTTACAGCAGAGAAGGTGTCTTTTTTCTGGCCAATCTAATCGGTCACCGTTACAAACAGGACCAACGAGAATGCAGCTTATCTCTATTCAATTGAACAGATACTTGCTACAGCTTTGTAAAATGAAATAGGCAAAAATTGAATTGGAAGCAAAATCCAATTCAAATTTTAATAGATTCAATCCTACATATGTAAACCCACGCATCTTCCTTTTTTCTGCTGAAATGTCAAATTTTTATTTCAATATTTTTTTAGAAAAATTAAAATTTCAATTGGTTAAAAAACTACCTTGTGACTTGGCTGGTTCAGGTCTGGTTTCAGAGTTCTCAGGTCACACCTGAATAAAGTTCAGGGCATCTGACGTGACTTAATGACTACTTTTAGGCAGCCGGGACCGACGGGTTTAAGTGTCCTCCGGAACACAGGAGTAGCGCCAAGCACACGAGGATCGAAACCAAGACCTTTGGGTTAGCAAGTAGCAAGCCAGTGCTAACCCACTAGGCTATTAATTGTTTTATTAGTACTGCATACGTGTATTATGCATTCTTCTTAAGGCTGTGCGCAGGGTTTTTGGTCACAATACCTTAATAATATCCAATAGACTTCGAAAAAAAATTATGACCAAAAACCCTGCGCACAGTCTTAATCTCGTTATTCAACTTCTATTGAACGTGTTCAAGGATTTTCAACTTGTAAATTGCAAAATTGTGCACGAGCAGTGCACATTTTTGCATGAGCACTTGAAATGTTTTACCAACATTGAAGTCGGTGGACTAACATTTTTTTTTTGAGGATGAAGCCCACATAGGTCTGAGACCTGTGCGTGGGTAATGAGTTTGATGATGATGATTTATTCGTGGTTTTTACCAAGTTCTGTTCCATCAATCCATGTGATGATATCAGTTATTTTGAAATGTTGGTTTAGGCTAGTATTATTTTTACAGGTGAATCTTCGGTAGTAAATTGCATTTCGCAATCATCGGAAGTGTCTAGCTTGCTTACGTCTACTTTTTCATCCACTTCAGTGTTCACTTTAGAAGATAAAGTTGGATAAATAAATGATTTTTCAACATATTTAGACATCACATTCAAACTATGAAATTAAACTATTAATTAAATTAAACTGTTTTTAATTTAAAAAATTTGAAATAATTTTCCAAGATTGTTTTTTTTTTTTTTGAAGATTACGTCTTGGAGACTCCAGTTAAGGAGTATAAGACAAGTCATATCAACAATTATACACTAGATACCATAATTACTATATCAATTAGGTGAGGTGAGGCTTAATTTTGATGAGAAAGGAACTCTTGTACACTATAAAAAGCTTTATCAACTAAATACTTCATCAATTAATTCAAATGCTTTAAGTGATGGCTTTCACTATACAAAGTGTTTTAGGAGGAATCTCCAAAACTTAAAAAACTTATTCCTCTTATCAAAATTAATATTATCAAAATCTGATTGGTCTATTTCTTTTCAAATCCATAAATCGGTATGAAAATAGCACAAAAAGTGGTCTAGTCAACCTAAATGTTGCAGCTGATCTGTAATTTGCAAAATTTTCCTGGATAAAACCTCTTGTAATACTAGTGACAGAAGTTTCTTGATGCAACACAAAATGCTAGAACTAATAATAATAATAAACCACTTTTACTGGTTGACTCATGAAAAGGCCCCAGTTTTACTAGTCGATTCACGCAGTCGACATGAAAAGTAATATAATTCTAGACTAAAATGTTGCAGTAATCGATAGTTGTGATGTTTTCCATGACGAAATACTTAATGAACAATCTAAAATAAAAACTGACACTGTATTTCACTTTTATATAATGCTTTACTCACATATATTGGAGATGCTTGAGAAATGCAATAACTTCTGAAAAGAAGCTTCGTCAGGCTGACGGATCTTTTCAGAAGTGAAATGCATCCCTCTATCATCTCCAATATATATGTGAGTAAAACATTACAGAGTCAGTTTTAATATTAGATTAATCGATATTATCACATCAAATGGTACAATGACGTGTTTAGAAATAATATGTAATACAAATAATATTATTTTGCAATTAATATATCAACAAATGCGAGGGTTTGGTAAAAGCCACTGGTATATTATAATAGATAGATAAGCTGCATTCTCGTAGGTCCTGTTTGTAACGGTGACCGATTAGATTGGCCAGCAAAAAAGACACTTTTCTCTGCTGAAAATCACTTCCCGGTGGTTCGGAACCCACCTAAAACTGTAGGTCCAACTCATAAATCACCATCATCCAACTCATTACCCACGCACAGGTCTCATACCTATGTGGGCTTCATCCTCAAAAAAAAAAAAAAAAAAAAAATACTAGTTCACTGAATGGTGTGTTCATGCAACAGAATTTCATAAAGTTCCAGCTGATTACTGGTATTACAAGCTTGTATTTGCTCATGCAATAGGCCCCAGATAGCGAGTAGCGTGTAAACTCGCTTAATGTAATCGATGCTTGAAATTGTTGTTCTAGTCATTCTATAGCATGATCGAGGTAATAAGAAAACATCTGACTAGCCACCATGACATACAAACGTTGGAGAAATGAAAAAACTCAGCTGTAGGGAACTTTTAATTGAAAATGGGAAGAAGAAAACATATTTCATCAATACCCAAGTTATTTGTGTGCTTAGAATTTTTGCAGGCTATGGAAGTATTTTTAGTTGTTGCAATTATACAATAATTCATCCATCACTAAGATATAACATTTGTTTAATATTTTTTGAAGAATCCATCAGTCACAATAACATGGTATGCTTGAATATACATTCCAATGCTAGCTCGTTTAAGTATATGAGCTTGAGTTATAAATTCCACATTTCGGCTTTCCAATACTTCAAACATGAGATACTTTATTTGCTTGTAATAATATCAGTAATTATTCAAATTGCTGAAAAAAGAACCCAAGTTTACAAAGTACTCATCTTCAAGACGTTTGATTTTTGAAGTATAAAGTTTAATCGCTATTGTAATCATCTATGGGATTGAATAACATTTTCCAGTCTTGAAGAGTAATTAAGTTACTGAAAGGAACTTAAGCTATTTGAAGAAGCTTCAAGGCTACGGTATTTAAAGAAGCACTGAAGGACTTTGCTCAAGTTTTTTGTTTGTAATTGGTTCTAACAACCCAATTTCAGTTCCTTTTACCTGAGATTTTGTGTATGATTGTACAATAAGAAGATTGTTTAAACTTGATCGGCAAATAATTGTGTTTTGTTGATACAGCGTTGCTACTTAAATACTTTAAGTTTCAAGCAAGATGTACAAGAAAACTTGTATCACAATGCTCGTGTACATTATGTCAATGGTAAAGGGTGAAAATCATCCCGAGGACTATGACTATGACTACTGTGCGATAAGATGGGATCATGTCATGTGCTATTATGGTCCTGAACTTGGTGAGAACTGCAAAGGGAAAGTGATTGATGTTCCAATGACAAACAATGATCGTCATTATATTCTGATGCATCACAACTTATTCAGGGATCGTATGGCTCAAGGAATATGGGGATTTGACCAATATAGGGACAAGGTTAAGATTAGGGTAATGGGAGTTTCTTCTGATATGTTTGAGCTAACATGGGACTACGAACTGGAAATGTTTGCACAAAGATGGGCCAATCAGTGTATACCTTACGAATATGACCCCAACAGGGATACATACGAATTTAATGTCAACCAGAACGTCTTCTCTGGATGTTCTATCAATAACTATGATCTTGACCCTAAACCTATCATCAAGTATTGGGGAGAAGATCAAATAAAGAACTTGAAGAATTTGTCTCAGTGGTATGGATATCAGACGTCTTCTGAACCTGAAGTGCGACAGTTGTTGCAGTTGATCTGGCGTGACACAAGACACGTGGGCTGTGCAAGGCGTCTTCTTGAAACCATACACAAAAAGGAAAAAAAATATACACTATATTTTGTTTGCAACTATGCACCAGCAGGAGTTCTTTATGGCAAACGTCCCTATGATCCAGATGATGATAAAGGTACTTGTTATGACTGTTTATGTCTGCATCCTTATCCAAATCTCTGTGTTTATAGTCCAGATGGTACAATTACACTGCCCTATAAAGTAAAGTCACTGTACAAACAGAAATATGAACCAAACACATCCATGAACTTTTCTAGCTCAAACATTTTTCTCATATGCTTTCTAGCAATAACTTTCTCAATGTATTGGTAGTGCTATGATTAGTCTAATTTTGGGGTTTCATTATCAAGTAATTCTGTTCAATAGAAGTTTTTATTGCAACTTCTATTAAAGGCTATTTCCCTCTTTATTGCTGTTGCAAACAGTAAAATTTACTAAGCATTTATCATAATAGAATCAACATTTTGCTAGCATGTTTCCTAGCAATATCCTCGTTAATATTGGTAGTTCTGTGTATAAATGTTCAGGTTCGTTTTTAATTTTGCTCAATAGGCTATGTTTTTTTCTCTAAATTTCTGCAGAACGCCAACTTCTCATTTATTACTGGAGCATAATGATCACTATGCAATATTTTTATTGGCAATGTGTTTCATAGACTTTTGCAAGTGCATGATTCCTTTAAACTCAGAACATGATTGGTGTCTATTTATTTAAAACAAAATGGGCTACTTTTTGTGATTCAACAACATACTACTTATTATTTTTAAAACAATAAATATTATTATTGCTGATATTAAAACAATAAATATTATTGTTATTGAAAACTAGTAAATTAAATTTACATTTGGTTCTCTTAGTTCATCTATCATTTTTTAATAGGCTTAATCGATGTTTGACACTACTCTCCTGTAAAACAGACTGCATCATGTTACAAAATTATACCATCAAATGAACTTTCATTTCATTCTATTTGTAGCTCATGCAAAAATTCTATTCACAGATGCACATGGTCTTTTCCACAAGTGTTTGGAGTGAAGCTTTACTCAAATTCTAAACGGGACAGAGAGCTGTGGCCAATAGGAAGGAAGGCCATTGTTCTGTGCTGCATGTGTAATTTTATTATTCACAGTCATCCCTCAGTCTAGACACGTTTCCACTTGATTTTTATTTTTTAACAGTTTGCCTCCAGCCAAACCCTGACGTCATTGATTCAGTAAATGGAACCCACTCCAATCTCTCGTGGAAAAACCATAGAGTTCCTCACAGAAGAGGAACTTCAACATTCTATGCATCTTCCTGTTCCAAAATCAAGATGCTATAGAGCAGGAAGACACATAGAGTTTTGAGTTCAGCATTATGGCTATTTTTGATTTAGTTTTTGTCAAACTCTCCTTTGCCTCTCCATGCAAAATTTATAATCTTACGTGATAAATGTAACTTACAACTATTACTTTCTTGATAGATTGTATTCTAGCTTGCCAGTAGTTTACAATCTTTTCTGTGAACATTGACAAATTTCTTATTCGTTATGACTATTTAATTTTGTCTCGACAATTGAGTCTGATAATTAAATATTACCAATACTTTGCACTAGTTTTAAAATAGATATTTGAGGCTGAAAATTATTCTAGAATTAACTTCTGCTTTTTGTACATTATACCAAGCTTCATCAATCAATCCAGCTCTTATTGAAAAGTTATATATCAACTAAAAGACGTGAGAATGACGAATGGAGAAGGAGGTATGAAAACAATAAGTCAAAGGAAGAAAGAGAATAGAAAATAGAAATGAAGAAGTTATAGAGAAAAAACCAGTAAACAGAGTCTAGGTGAGTCTAGATGAAAAAAAAAGAAAATAATCATCCTGATCCTTCCCACTCCAGCATGTACTCTGGAAGGACCCTTTTGGCATTGTTCCCAGAGATTGATTATAACTAAAAGTCATGATTTAAAGAAATGACGAAAGAGAAGATACAGAGAGAGTAATAAACAAATTGTCTATTTATGCACTTTACAAAACAGAAAAAAAAGAAGTGCTGTGGGCGAAGTTCAGGCATATTAGAACTGTAATCTTTTACTTGACCCATTAAGACAAATTGTCTGCCAATATAGAGAGATTCTAGAGAGAAAGGGAAAACGTGTGTGCGTGTGTGTGTGAGAGAGCGAGAATGAATGAATGAATCGGTTTATAACTCGAATAAGGGTAGAACTATCAAGCTCTTTTTCACCCAAATCCACAAAATACATAATAATTTTATAAGCTAGAGCATAATAAACAAAAAAGAAATACATGGAATACATCCTCGTTTTTAACATACGTATAAATAAATGCAAGTCACGCCTCATCAATTTGTCAAGGAATAATGATTTAAGCTAAAAACAATTTTCTTTTGATTAAAACATGTTAAAAATCAAAATTAGAGAAACTGAACCACACATCCAATCTAGACAACAACGAAATATAATTTTAGCAAAAGTTGAGAATACTAAATTAAGAAAAAACCCAACAATAATAAATCAATCCGCATAACGTGATCTCAAGGATGCTTTAAAAGAATCAACTGTCGACTTTTCTTTTATAGTTGAGGGGAGTTTGTTCCATGCGCGAACTGTGGAGGCCAAAAAGGATTTATTGAACATTGAAGTTCTGTGTTTTGGTACATGTAAAGTATGATCCCCTCCTCTTGTAGCCCTTCCATGTATATTACTCATGAAAGTAAATGATTCCGCTAGGTAACTTGGGATATCAAATTTCAATATTTTAAATAGTAAGCAACAGATCAAGTACTCTCTTCTTTGTTCTATTTTCATCAAATTTATAGATTCAATAAATTCTGTGACATGATCGTCATACTTTAAATCAAATGTGAATTGTATGCAGTTGTTAAAAACCACCTGTAGTCTGTATGCAAGACCATGTGGAATGTCACCGGAGCGCAATAATCAATTATTGGAATTATCAGGGATTTTATCAGAAGAATGCAAACTTGACGGGAAGTAAACTGTTTTCCTTTCTTAGTAATGGCGAAGGTGATATTGTGGAAGGTATCCATAATGGATAATAAAACGAAATTGTCACAACCACATTTAATAAAACTTCGAGAAACTAGTTTCGGTTGTTACACCATTATCAATCTCAATCAAACTGAAAACTGAAGTATCATTCCATGCACAGTATATATAAGGCTTCTCTGTACTTCAGTTTTCAGTTTGATTGAGATTGATAATGGTGTAACAACCGAAACTAGTTTCTCGAAGTTTTATTAAATGTGGTTGTGACAATTTCGTCTTATTATTCATTAAACTGTTTTGTTTATTAAGCTGGTATGGAGTACCATTCAATCTTTTAGACACGTTCATAACATGGTCGTTCCATGAGAGAGAAGAATTGAATAGAACTCCCAGGTTTCTTGCTACTTCACTATACTCTAAATATTCATCCTGAATTCTTATCTTGGGCAGCGCCATTATATCCATGGATTATGGGTAAGTTAGGTTGGCTTTGGTTGATCAGGTTTATGTTAGGTTAGGCTTTGGTTTGGTTAGGCTATTTTGGGTTAGGTGAAGTTGGGTTTTGCAGCTGGTATCCTTTAGGACGACTTATCAGTTCGATTGATGTACTGCTAGCTAACCAAATCTAACCCAACCTGGCTAGATGTACTGACGTCTAGAACTCCTGCTGTCAAATCGGAACAGGAATCTTTCTGGTCAATGGTGGGGGTTGCCTGATCACGACCTAAATCTACACGTGTGCGAACATTTCGCTCATGCGCAGAAGCATAGTCTGCGTGAATGGAACGAAGTGGAATGGAAACTGGAATGGAACTGCATAACCAAACCTTTCCTAACCTGGCTAGATGTGACTGAACCACCTCTTTAAATTTGTCGTTGAAACGCAACGTACCATTTTATCGGGAGGACACCATTTGTATGACTGTCATTTTGACTGACCTAGTAAACAGAGGTGGTTCAGTCACATCTAGCCAGGTTAGGAAAGGTTTGGTTATGCAGTTCCATTCCAGTTTCCATTCCACTTCGTTCCATTCACGTCCCCAATAACCCCCCTAACCCCCCTCCCACGTCTCGCATATGGTGATAACAACACAAATTAATTGCCTATACAATTGTTTTTTTTTTTGTTTTATACGAAAAATATATGATTTTTATTCAAAGCTATTCTGTTACTTGAATTGAACAGTATTTATTGTGCAGACGACACATCAATCGAGGGGAAGTAAGTTGTTTAGTGACAACAGCTGTCCGCGGTCACTAAACAACTTCCCCTCAATTGTCGGGCAACCCCCACCATTGACCAGAAAAATTCCTGTGCTGATTTGACAGCAGGAGTTCTAGACGTCAGTGCTAGATGTGACTGAACCACCTCATAAAAACACGACCATTGTTTACTAGGTCGGACAAAACTACAGTCGTACAAATGGTGTCCTCCTGCAAAATACACAAGCATATTGCTAACCATATTATATTTGTCATAAATTTAACAACTTGCAGTCAGTTAACGACAGCAAATCGTTAAATTTACAACAAAAAGTTAATAAACAGTGTAAATGTGTTGTTGAAACGCAACATAGCACGTTATCAGCTGTTTTGTATCATTCGGATGATACAGAACAGATGTGTTGATGAGCAAGACAGTATCGATACTTCCATCTGGTATCGAAACTCGTGCGATTATTTCACTGGATGGGATATCGAACTGCACCCCCTACTTGAGACATGGTGAGAGAAATATAAAAAGGTCAGTTCAACTGCGGAAGGAGCTTGGGAATTATTTTCGTGCTGTTATCTAGATTTCTGGGAGTGCGGACCATCCACATTTAAAATAAATTGTTTTTTGCAACTGTTCATAAGCTCCAGCTCACTAACAAGCTTTAAGCTGACGAAAACTCACAAGTTACTCAAACAAGTTTATCCTAACCTAAGCCTTCTTTCCCTAAGTTGCCTTTTGCCCCATCGCCTTTAATCTCACATTTTTCTCTTTTTCCAAGGCCGGGTTCACACGAGCTACAATCACGCGATTGTAGCCAGAGCAATTATCGAGAGTTGCGCGATTCTAGTACAGCACAGGATCAGACTATGTCGTTCCCACGAGCTACACTTTACTGTCTTGTAGCTGCGATGTAGCCGATTCTACTAGAATAGTGTGTTTGTAGCCAAGGTCATCTCCCTTTTTATGATTGAAAATGTATGATTTTTTAAAACAAGCTCCATCATATGCAATAATTGGAATCAGATCCATAGATAGTCCTCGGGCCGTAGCATCTGGTTCATATAAAGAAATTTGAATCGTTTGCTTCATTTATAATATTTTAATTTTACCTAAGTATAATAACAAGTGATGGGTAAATTTCATACAAATTTAAATATCTTTTCATTGGAGTTATATAGTATACTATATATGCCTATGCCCTACACTGCTATGATAGCTTTTAAAAAGGAGAATTATAAATACTCCTAGCCAATACACGTTTTACTTTCACTAAACAGGACTTTAATCAATAGGCTTTGGTGCATTAAATTCATGTTATAGAAGTAGTTATTATAAATTGTGAATCAAAATACTCACAATTTTTCGAGTAAGTGGAAAGGGGCAGGGGTAGGAGGAGGAGAAGAAAGGGTAGAAGAGGGTGAAGAAGAAAAAGAAGGAGATGGGGAAGAAGAAAGGAATAAGAGAAGGAAAAGAAGAAAACTGTGGGAAAGGAACAAGACTCGATAATTCACTGTCTATTTTCCAGCAGAGTTGGGGCCCTCAAAACGTTCAAAGTTCATTTTGAATTACCCTGAATATAGTTTGGCATTGGCGTGTGAACATTCTTTAGTGAACCTGATTGACTTTTCGTACAGAACTTCTGAATTCTGAGACGTTCCCAAGTTGAAAACTTCAGCAGTTATTCGCCAATGTTTACAGACGAGATTGTAAACTACTGGCAAGCTGTCCAGAATACAAGCTATCTTGACAAGTAATAGTAGTAAGTTACTTTTATCACATAAGATTATAGATTAATTTTGCATAAAGAGGCAAAGGAGAGTTTGACAAAAACTAAATTAGAAATAGCCTTAATGCTGAACTCAAAACTCCATGTGTCTTCCTGCTCTATAGCATCTTGATTTTGGAACAGGAAGATGCATAGAATGTTGAAGATACTCTACTGTGTGGAACTCTATGGTTTGTTCCACAAGAGATTGGAGTGAGGTTCCATTTACTGAGTCAATGACGTCAGGGTTTGACTGGAGGCAAACTGTTAAAAAACAGAAATCAAGTGGAAACATGACTAGTCTGAGGGATGACTGAGAATAATAAAATGACACATGCAGCACAGAACAATGGTCTTCCTTCCTATTGGCCACAGCTCTCTGTCCCATTTAGAATTGGAGTTAAGCTTCACTACCAAACACTTGTGGAAAATACCATGTGCATCTGTGAATAGAATTTTTGCATGAGCTACAAATAGAATAAAGTGAAAGTTTAATTGATGGTGTAATTTTGTAAATAATAATTTTTAATTAGTTTTTTAATAAATAATATTTATTTTTTAACATCAGCAACAATTTCTTTTTTTTAAAAGTAGTATGTTGTTGAATCACAAAAAGTAGCCCATTTTGTTTTAAATAAATAGACATCACTAATCATGTTCTGAGTTTAAAGGAATCATGCACTTGCAAAAGTCTATGAAACACATTGACAATAAAAATATTGCATAGTGATCATGATGTCCAGCAATAAGTGAGGAGTTGGCTTTCTGCAGAAATTTAGAGAAAAAAAACATAGCCTATTGAGCAAAATTATAAACGAACCTAAACATTGTTAGCTCGTTAACGCATTAATTCATTTATACAGAGATCTATCAATCAGTGGCGGATCTACAGGGGGGGGCTAAAGGGGCTATAGACCCCCCCGGTGGGGTCTGAATTTACACTGGATAAAACGGGGAAATTCCTAGATATGCGATATGCCAAATTGCTAATAATTTATCATGAGATTTACAGCCCTTCAAAATAATTAAAACAAAATTCGCCTTAAAAAGTTATTGACAAATTGGTTCAGTTGTGGAGTCGGAATGGTTGTGGAATTTCAGGCACGGAGTAGTAGTTGAAAAAATACCCACCAAGAGCTCTATATAGGGTGGTGAAAGTTCTTGAGATCTGGCTAGTCATCCCCGTTCCTATACATTGGTTTGTTATTGTGCAAAAGTGTTAGGTTAGGGACACGCCCTTTCATTATACTCGTTTAATTCATAATATCGATATTTCTATTTCTATTAGAGATGAAGCAGCTTACAGATTATTTCAGTATCAACAAAGTAAATAGTACTGTTTCTGTTGCTGATGAAGCAAGTGGTGGCGAAGTGAAACAAAATGAATCCATTAAACAATAATAGCAATAGTTGTATGGTAATCGTAATGAAACAACTTGGTATTTTGGTAAAACTAATGTTCTTAATAAAAATTGACTGGCAATTTAATATTTTGCGACAGAATAAATGGACAAAGAAATTGTCTAAAACTGTCATTTTGGACACATAAATTACAAACAATTTTCAGGGGGGGGGGGGGGACCTCCCAAAACCCCTCTCACTGTGGGGTATTTCATACCCCCCAGACCCCCCCCCCCCACTATGGGACAGTTCTAGATCCGCCGCTGCTACCAATATTATTAAGGAGAATATCGCTAAGAAACATGATAGCAAAATATTGATTCTATTATGGTAATTGCTTAATAAATTTTACTGTTGCAACAGCAATGAAGAAGAAAATAGCCTTTAATTGACATTGAAAGAAAAACAGAACTTTATTGAACAAAATAACCAACTTATTACCAAAATTAATAAAACCTCAGCACTACCAATGAATTGAGAATGGTATTGATAGAAAGTATATGAGAAAAATATTTGGGCTAGAAAAGCTCATTGCTGTGTTTGTTTGCTCTTCCCGATTAAGCGGTATAGTTTTTTGATCGCCATCTGTAATTGTACCAAATGGACTAGCAATACAGAGATTTGGATAAGGATGCAGACATATACAACCAACACAAGGATGTTCTCCAACAGAATGCCAGTAGGGCCTTTCCCAGCGATAATTTCCAGCTGGTTCATAGTTGCAAACAAAATATAGCGTATATTCATCTTCGTCTTTGGTTTTAATCAAGCGTCTTGCACAGCCCAGAAACCTTGTATCTTGCCAGACCATCTGGATCACGTGTTGCACCCCAGTAGCAATCAAGCTACGATTTCCTCTCCAGGACTCCAATGTAACATCCTTTATTTTATCCACTCCCCAATGGTTAATGATGAATTCAGTGTCAAGATCATAGTAATTGGTGAAACATCCAGTGTAGACGTTCTGGTTGACTTTAAATGCAAATGTGTCCCTGTTGGCGTCATATTCATAAGGCACACACTGATTGGCCCACCTTTGAGCAAACATTTCCAGTTCATAGTCCCATGTTAGCTCAAACATGTTAGGAGCTATTCCAAAATATTGATCGGGGTGATCATTTATAGAATACATTCCTGCAGCTACACGATCCCTGAACAAGTTGTGATGCATCAGAATATCATGACGATCATTGTCTGTCATTGGAACATCAATCACTTCCCCTTCGCAGTTCTCACCAAGTTCAGGACCGTAAAAGCACATGACATGATCCCATCTTATCGCACAGTAGTCATAGTCATAGGCCTCGGGATGATTTTCACCCTTCACGATTGACATAATGTACACGAGCATTGTGATACAATTTATCTTGTTCATCTTGCTTGAAACTTGAAGTATTTCTTAAAAAAGTAACAACATTATATCAACAAAACACAATAAATTATTTGCTAATGAAATAAATCAGAAGTTGAACAATCTTCTTATTGCACAATCATACACAAAAGTCTCTGGTTAAAGGAACTGCAATTGGTTTTTTAGAATCAATTACAAACTAAAAACTTGAACAAAGTCCCTCAGTGGGACCATAGCACATGACTTGATTGTTTCAGTTAAGCAAGTATATAAATGCATTGCATTAGGATTCAATAAAATATTACTGTTATCAGTTTTTGAGCACCAAACACTTCTTGCCAAGACTATGTGAGGTATTTATATAGAAACGTTACTTGTTGAATTTTGTGGTGAATTTTTTTTTGTGACATCTCAACACCCCAGGAAACAATAATCCGTTGGAATTTTTTGGGGGTCGCGATTATTTCACATTAAAATTCAAGTTTTCCAGTGGTACTATTTTTCTTAGGCGCAAGAAAATATTTCCATTTTTGAAAATCCGCAGTGTCAAAAATCGTGACTTTCTTCAAGTTTGATAATCAGATGACTCACTCATTCTAATGAATTGGAAAATTTTAATTGATTTGTATCAGCTGTGTTTCCCTTTTGAATAAAATCGATTTTCCTAACAATGTTTAAAAAAAAATTATTTTAAATAAAATCTGTCCCATATCTTTTGCAATATTCTTAAAATATAAGTCAATTTTTTTTAAATAATTGGTTTTGTAGTTTTTGTGTAAAAGTGTAATAAACAAAAAAAAAAAAATCATTTCGCTTTTAATGATTTCCGGTAATTAAGTTAGTTGCATGCCTAGTCATTCTTGAACTGGGTGTCTTGGACTTGGTGAATGGATCTGTTTTGTGTGTTTGCTCAAGGTATTGTTGTGTGGTAATTTATGGCGTGTTTGAAGTGTGAAGTGACTTTTCTGGAGTCGATAAGATTCAATGATGAAGACATTTTTAATTTTTTAATTCATCACAAAGTGATGAAAGAAAAAATTGAATGTCCAAACTGTGGAGATGATCTCAACGTGAATCGAGGCACTCTGATGTTTAGATGCCAGAAGAAGGTGGTGCTTGGCAAGAAGGCGGCAAGAATTTGCGGGTTCGCCGGGTCAGCCAGAGTGGGGTCTTTTTTTGAGAACACCAAATTGTCCCTTGACAAATACTTCACACCCATTTCAATTTTACTGAACCTGAAACCACCTAGGCAGACTTTCATCACTGAAGAACTAGGTATCTCCCCCAATACAGTAGTTGATTGGTACTCTTATTGTCGGGAGGTATTTTTGTTCTCCAGTGAGAAAGTCTCAGAAAAGCTAGGTGGTCCAGGGAAGGTAGTTGAAATTGATGAGGCGAAATTCGGGAAGGCAAAGTATAATCGTGGAAGATATGTGAAAGGTCAGTGGGTATTTGGAGGGGTTGAGCGCAACTCCAACAAATCATTTTTTGTGCCAGTTGAGGCCAGGAACAGTGAAACTCTCTTGAATCTGATTCGAGAGTGGATCCTGCCTGGCTCAACCATAATAAGTGATTGTTGGAAAGCATATCAATCCCTCAACAAGGACCTATATGACCACTTCACGGTCAACCACTCGATGAACTTTGTCGACCCACAAAGCCAGGCTCATACAAACACCATTGAGAGAGCCTGGCGTGAAGTACGAGGGACAATTCCGAGGTTTGGTGTTAAAGAGACCCATTTCGCTGGCTACCTGGCGGAATTCCAATTCAAGCGCCGCTATAAACGCCAGGAACGCCTACACCACTTCTTCGAGGCAGCAGCGGAGTTGTATGCCCCCTCACATTGAGAGGGATGGACCACAAGGTTGGTGAGTGTTGCTCTTTTATCTATGCATGTAACAGTGAATTCATGATACCAAAGGTTAGGCGCCCGGTTAGGCCTTTTGTGAAGTAGTTCAGTCACATCTAGCCTAGGTTAGGTTAGGTTAGGAATTGTTATATTAACAAAATTCAACAAGCAACGTTTCTATATAATTACCAAAATAATAAAGGCATAAGGTGGTTCAGTCACATCTAGCTAGGTTAGGTTAGGTTTGGTTATGCGCGCACTGCGTTTGGGGGCGGTAGTGTTTTTGAAATGTTTTATTCACTTGGTTTACATTGTTTTAAGATTTGGAACTCCTCACACGTTTGCAAATTATGAATTTTTCAAATAAAAATATAAGTTTTTATAAAAAATCTTTTTTTCGAAAATTTCAATTTTTTTGTGAAATAATCGCGACCCCCAAAAAATTCCAACGGATTATTGTTTCCTGGGGTGTGTAGATGTCACAAAAAAAAATTCACCACAAAATTCAACAAGTAACGTTTCTATACAGGGTGGGGGAAATGTTTGGAAACGGCTTAATATTTCATATACAAAGGTGATTTTGCGGTAGGTATGATTGAGGATCCTACTCAAATTGAAAATACTATTTTACTGTGACTTTAAAAATCTGGTCCGCCATCTTGGAACCGCCATTTTGAATGTAACTTTTTTTTTTAAATAGGAAGGGGGTCATGCGATACATGATTTCAATACGGAATTTTAAGACAAAATGAATGCCGAAAACCTCACATCGATATGTCAACCCGTTTCGGAGATATTTACATTATTAATCGATACCATGAAAAGCAGAAATGAAATAAATAAGTACATTAAAATCTTACCTATCAAATTTTTTGTTAATAGTGTTTGCTAATAAACATTAAAACCCAATTATTTTAATAAATGTTCAAACTGTTTTCCTTCAGCTGTTTGAGAATGTGCTAATCTTAAATAATAGCCATCAAGCACATTTTGAATCATTTCGCGTGATGAACATCTGACTCTGGATATCATAATATCAACAATAATCATGACATCAACCTAAAATCATCTGTAATAATCCAACTGATTTAATGAATTCTTTTTCAATCATGAAGTAGTGAGTGTGTTTAAAGTCGTTCGCAATGGCATTTTTAAATGAAACCGAGAGAATAACTTTGTTAATGATGCGCGGCTATGGAGATAGAGTACGGTCTTACCAAGAAGTTTCTGATTTATTCAACGAAACATTTCCCAACAGAAATCCAATTAGTAAAAGTGTTGTTTTTAAGACAGTAAAGCGGTTTCAAGAAACGGGCAAAGTGACTGATCGTGCTCGCACTGGAAGAACAAAGCTTCATGTATTACAAGAACTGAATGAGGATGATTTCGACCGCCGGGTAGAGTTTTGTGACATAATGATGAACAAGTATGACAATGATCCAAACTTCTTTAATAATGTAGTATTTTCGGATGAAGCTACGTTCATGCTTAACGGCAATGTAAATAAGCAAAACTATCGTTTCTGGACCGATGTCAACCCATACTGGATGAAGGAGGGTCATACACAGTATCCTGAAAAATTAAACGTATGGGCTGGTATGGTAAATGGTCACATTGTAGGACCATTTATTATCGAGAATAATTTAACAGGTGCCATTTACGAGAACATGTTAATAAATTTGATCGTTCCAGCCATCCAGAACATCAACGGACAAGAGTTACATAACTTGTGGTTTCAACAAGATGGGGCGCCCCCTCATTATGCATTAGGAGTGCGGGATATATTGAACCAAACATTTCCCCAACGCTGGATAGGTCGTAGAGGTGCAATAGAGTGGCCCGCTAGGTCACCTGACCTCTCTCCACTTGATTATTTCTTTTGGGGCTACATGAAAGACAATGTGTACAAAAAGAAACCAGCAACAATTAATGAACTGAGAGAATGTATAACTGAAGTGGCTAACAGAATTCCACGCGAAATGATTCAAAATGTGCTTGATGGCTATTATTTAAGATTAGCACATTGTCAAACAGCTGAAGGAAAACAGTTTGAACATTTATTAAAATAATTGGGTTTTAATGTTTATTAGCAAACACTATTAACAAAAAATTTGATAGGTAAGATTTTAATGTACTTATTTATTTCATTTCTGCTTTTCATGGTATCGATTAATAATGTAAATATCTCCGAAACGGGTTGACATATCGATGTGCGGTTTTCGGCATTCATTTTGTCTTAAAATTCTTTATTGAAATCATGTATCGCATGACCCCCTTCCTATTTAAAAAAAAAGTTACATTCAAAATGGCGGTTCCAAGATGGCGGACCAGATTTTTAAAGTCACAGTAAAATAGTATTTTCAATTTGAGTAGGATCCTCAATCATACCTACCGCAAAATCACCTTTGTATATGAAATATTAAGCCGTTTCCAAACATTTCCCCCACCCTGTATAATTACCCTATGTGATTTAGTAAACAAAGCGACTAACCTAAATTTTAATGTTGAATACTTTAAAGAATCAACTATTAATTCGAAGCTGAGATGGATCTACATAAATTTTAAACCAAATATTTTGAGGATGATCTCTGTGGACTCTGGTCTTTTCAAACCAGAATTTTTGCCATTGGAGCAAATCAGTCGAAGCAGATTTATCACAACTTGATAAGTTTTAATAGTTAGATAACCTACTACAAGTAGCGTTTACTGAACTGTATATTCAAATATAGCATACCTAGATGTTATGGTACTGAAGAAACATAACAATAATATGGAA
This sequence comes from Conomelus anceps, assembly GCA_948455865.1. Classification (NCBI taxonomy): domain Eukaryota; kingdom Metazoa; phylum Arthropoda; class Insecta; order Hemiptera; family Delphacidae; genus Conomelus; species Conomelus anceps. The sequence goes on from OX418227.1 coordinate 1,748,009, forward strand.
AAACATAATTCTCACTATCTGTTTCAACCATACTCAAATCCTACTAAGTGTTTCAACAACTAAAAATAATTCTATATCCTGAAAAAATGTCAAACTCTTGAAATTTATCAGATGATTTATTAGAGTAATTTGTTATTATTTGAATGATAGAGTTTTTTCTTCTTCACATTTTCAATTAAAATAAGCCGACCACTGTATTTCCCCAGCTGATTTTTCATTTACCTACCAGTTATGATCCACTGAGCCTAAGCTGGTTTCAAATCTACCGACACTCAACGTAACTTTTCAGACAAGTTTATATTTTTCTATGGGTTTGCGTCAGTGTATTCACACTTACAGACATCGAGCGTAAACTGGCAGACCCGCATCGTATCAGATCAGACAAGTGACAGACCATAAAAGACACTACATAAAGCTGGGCATTCACGTTCCAACTTGCAGTACCACTTGCAGTACTGCTAGTAGTACTGCTAGATTGATAGTCGACTCCACTCACGCTCCTACTTGCAATCCAACTTTATTCCTAGTAAGCCGTGAACGTCGCTCTCGAGCCGAAAAATGTAACTGAAGTTGCCTGATGTTGCCCGAAGGTCATGCACTGATTGAGATAGGTTGGACGACTTTGATCAAACGCCCCCACACACGTTCCAACACTGTCGACATTCGGAAGTTGTCCCTCTAGTCGTCCATCTACAATTCCAACTATCCAACAAGCCCATTCACGTTCCGTTTTCGGATCCAACCTTGGAGGTTGGACTGCAAGTGGTACTGCAAATTGGAACGTGAATGCCCAGCTTTTTGTTTAAATAAGGTACTATTGTGACCCACCAAGTGATAATCTGCTCGGCTTCTTCTATTATAATCGTGTGTCAGATTTTGGTTAATATCACGTTTTTAAATGTAAAGTAGCTTTATACACATTATAAGCAGGGAACAGTTAGGAGACCAAGTCTCTCGAACAATTGCCTACATGAATCTGATCTATTTACTCTTCCCATACACTTGACTGAGAATGTAGATCAGTATATACACCGATGGAACCTTAAGTGATAAGTAGGGGTGGAAATACTCATTACGGGATCGAGCTACTCGTGACATCCCGAGAAAAGGGATTTGCTGGGTAGAAATAGTCTGGACTTGTTAATGACATTTCAGGAAAAAGGTCTAGGTTATATAATAAGGTTAATATATAATGTAAGTTGAGGTATAATATAATAATATGGTTTCAGGGAAGTGATTGCCAAGTACCGGAGCAGGTATCTGTTCAATCAGAGATAGCTACGGAACTCCTGGGCGCTCTTTGTAAGGGTGACCGATTGGATTGGCCAGTAAAAAAGACTCTGTTCTTTGCTGTAAAATCACTTCTCGGTGGTTCGGAACCCACCTAAAACCATGACCATCTAAACCCACCTAATGTAGGTCCAACTCATCAATCATCATCATCATCCAATTCATCACCCCCACACAGGTCTCAGACCTATGTGGCCATCATCCTTCGAAAATATAATATACTCTATCATAATTTTATTTCGCAGCAGTTATTCTCTGACGAAATGTTAGACTAACTAGATATTAGCGTGAATTAGAAGAACCATACTTATCCCAAACTTCACTGTGGTCTCTCCCACCAAACAACTGATGTAAACTATTAGCTCTCATCCTCAAGTACAGGCCAAGGTAGTTCCACACTTGTCCGTACTAGACAAGGATGAACAGTTTCGAAAATAAGGATAATTATTCGAATCATCATCATTTGAATAGAAGTGGTCAAACAGTGTAAGAATAGGCCATTAGGTCAAGGCCATAGTCATTCTTGTTCCCGATTGGCTATAATTTGAAACAACCGATCTCGGATCTTCAATTCTGATTATTCAATTTTCAACGTACTTAAAGAATGAATGATGATGTGACAGTACAAGAGAGGTAGCCTACTTTTTCAAAAGAGGTTCTTCACCTTTGCTTTGCAACAGAAATTCAGATTCACATGGCTTTATTTGCGTGAATTTCACAGGGATACAATCAAGTCACAATAAGCAGCTCTCAGATACAAGAAGGCTTCTATTTTGAAATGATTCATGATTTTTGAAAAGTGATTGTGAATAATGAATTGTTGAAGGAGGCAAGATGGGGGAGTGATAGCCGTGAGCCGTAGCAGGTATCTGTTCAATCAGATAGAAATAAACTGCGTTCTCCTGGGCACTCTTTGTAAGGGTGACCGATTAGATTGGCCAGCAAAAAACACTGTTCTCTGCTGTAAAATCACTTCCCGGTGGTTCGGAACTGTAGATCCAACTCATCAATCACCATCATCCAACTCATTACCCACGCACAGGTCTCAGATCTATGAGGGCTTCATACTTAGAAAAAATATGATAAATAATACGATAATTTAACTTATTTGACGATAGAAATTGTTGCTGAACTAGCTATAACTTTTTGCCAGGCTGATCACTAAAATGTAGGATAAAAACTTGTATCTGATTGCTGAATTAATTATATAAAAATCCAATATTTCTTGTTTATACCATATCCGAATCCAAACAGAGATTACATATTTTTTTAAAACAAAGAAAATATCTAAAATATCTTTAAAGGTTTTTAATACCTACGACCTAATTTACAGTTACCGTACATGTTCTGGTACAATAAACATAACCTATTAAATGCAACTTAACGGGCATTAGTGAGATTCAATCATTGGTGATCGGGTAGTTAAATATATTCAACGCCGGGTAACCTAATCGGCGTTATCGCTTGTAATTAATTGTCCTTTGTGCAACTAAAAATTCTCTCCATTAAGTTGAATTTCCTTAGAATTACGTCATTCCACGGGAATTAAATCTAATTTGCTTTTTTGCAACCGGCCGATAATCTATATTATCTTCATAAATATTGTTGGTGGACTCTTCCTTGGTGAAGCCCACATAGGTCTGAGAACTGTGCGTGGGTAATGAGTTGGATGATGATGATTGATGAGTTGGACCTACAGTTTTAGGTGGGTTCCGAAACACCGGGAAGGGATTTTACAGCAGAAAACCGTGTCTTTTTAGCTGGCCAATGTAATCGGCCACCGTTACAAACGGGACCTACGAGAACGCAGCTTATCTCTATTTGATTGAACAGATACCTGCTACGGCTCACGGCTATCACTTCCCTACGTCCCTTAAAAATGTTCTAAATTCTAGAGCATGCGTTTTAGCATGTAATATGCTAAAAAGGCAACATCTTGATTGTTTTAAGACAAAAATTATAAACTGACACTGTATTTCAATTAAATATATGATTCACACCCACTTTAACTGGAGATACTGGAGGAATGCATTTCACTTCTAAAGAGAAGCTTTGTCCAGAGTGGAATGCATTCCTCCAGTATCTCCAGTAAAATTGAGTGTAAATCATATATTCAATTGAAATGCAGTGTACGTTTTGATATTAGATTGTTCAAGTATTTCGACATGGAAAACATCATAGCTTTAATAATTGTTTATGAATTTTTTTTCTTTTTGAGGATGAAGCCCACATAGGTCTGAGACCTGTGCGTGGGTAATGAATTGGATGATGGTGATTTAAGAGTTGGACCTACAGTTTTAGGTAGGTTCCGAACCACCGGGAAGTGATTTTCAGCAGAGAACAGTGTCTTTTTTGCTGGCCAATCTAATCGGTCACCGTTACAAACAGGACCTACGAGAACGCAGCTTATCTATCTGATTTAACATCTATCTATCTGATTTTATTTATCTCTTGTAAAAATAAAACAATCGATCTAGGCAAAAGAAAACATGAAAATCACACTATTGACCAAGAAAACTCACTGGAGAAAAAACTTTCGCAATTAGTAATTTTTGCACACTTAAGATTTATAATACTCGATGATAATCACCGCTGCAAATCAATCATGCTGTGGTGGAATAGTGGAGAATTCACTTTACCACACACCATGAGTGATTTCACGATGGCGATTCCCGTCTAGTATTGGATACTCCACTGGTCAAGCACACTTACACTAATAATAATAATAATAATAATAAGCGTATGGCTTTTAATGGTGGGGAGACCCTTACGGGTAGTTCCACCTCGCCGTTTGAGCCATGTTACGGGGAACATGGTGGACCTACTGTTTTAGGTGGGTTCCGAACCACCGGGTAAAAGATAATAAAGCTTATAACATCAAGTCATTGATGCACGGTCACCCTTACACTAAACCTGATTCAAGAATGTTGAGCCTAATTTTCATTGCCTTCCCATTGGTACACACTGTGAAGTCTAGAGTAGAGTGTGACTCTGGCTCAAGCTCTGTGTGAGAGGTCTCATTCATTTCCACAGTTCTCAAACACTGATTGCGGCTTTCGAATTGGCAACTAACATTTGACGTGAGGCTAGAAAGTACAAGCTACCGAAAACAACCGTTAAACAAGATGCTAAATGTTTTAGCGAAAGAATGCCTTCGGCACCGGCAGATAAGTTTCAAGCAACTGAAGAAAGTTGTTGGCACCTTTCCGCTAGCGTAAAAGTTGACAAAAGTGTCTCTCTTTTCTTCTCACTCCTCTTCCTCTTTCTTTTCCTTCTGGTTTCATTCTTTTTCAACTCCTCCTTATCTTATTCTTTTTCCTTACTTTTCACCACCTCTTTCACCATCCTTTCTCCTCCACTGCCTCTTCTATTTCACCTCCTCCTTGTCCTCTGCGTCTTTTGTTCTCTAGCTCCTTCTTCTTATTCTTATTTTTAATCTTTTTTCCCCTCTTTCTACCTCCAACTTCAACTATTCACCATCTTCTTCCATCATCTTCCTTCCCTTTTATATTTCAAAATATTGCATTAGAGAGGTTCTTTGTTTTTCCATTAATGAATTCCCATTAATATTCACTCTCTGATGATATCCTCTTTTTTTCTCTTTCATTTTCATCTATTGATCTCTTTCCTCTTTCCTTTGAATTATATTAAACATTTCTGTCAAAGTTCCCTGTTCAGATCATTTTAACCAATTTATCTCTAATATCTAACTATAATATCTAACTATAATATCTAACTATAATATTTAACTCTAATATCTTTCTACTGAACAGATTCGTCCATTCCTTCATATCATCTTTTCTTTACATTTTTTTTGTCTTTCTCCTACAGGTTTAGTGAAGTGCTTAAATTCATATGGTTGATTAGATTCACTTTTGTTTGAAGCTTATCTAAATATTTTGTTATTTTTGTATTATTGTGTTCTCGACGTGGTTAAGTGATAGAGTGGACATTACTGTCCAAACTTCGCCACGTCTACAAATAAATAAGTCATTCTATTCTATTCCTCCTGATTTGTACTCTACCTCCTGCTCCTCCACGTCCTCCTTATTTCTTCTCTTTTCTTCTTTCTCTCCTTCTTCCCCATCGTTCATAATCATCTCCTTCCTGTTTCACCTTCACCCTCTTCTTTCTCATTTTCTTCACTTTATTCATCGTCTTCTTCATCTTCTGTCGTCTTCGTCTCTTTCTTCTCCTCTTTCTTCACCCTACTTCTCCTTTTTCTTCTCATCTCCTCTCTCTTATAAATAATCTTCCTTTTTTCTTCTTATTCTTTCTTTGTCATCATCAACATCGTCTTCTTTTTCGTTCTCCTTCATCTTCATCTTCCATCTTCGTCGTTTTCTTATCCGTTCTCACTCTCCGTCTCCTCGAAAAGTTGACCAAAGTGACTCTGGCCATGTTTGGAAAGTTGGTAATGAGATTGGCGAGCGCCTAGTAACTAGATTTCGACTTGTGACGTCATACAAGAAGGCATCCTGTTCTCCCTCTCCCACGCATGCTGCTGTTATATGGCTTTCGGCTATGACGTATTTTATGTTGTCTAGTTTATAGCGAGGGATTATCTGCATTACAATATGTATAGTTGAATAATTCATGTTACGCAGTCATATGTTGAGGAGCTATTCAATGTTATTGACTTGGTTAATAATGTAATGGATAGAGTTTGGACAAATCGTGTGCCATAAAGAATACAACGGAATGTTTGGGGGTAAATAGGGTGGAAAGAATTTCAGTGGATACTTTTAATATTCAGTTATTTAAATGATAGTATAATAATTTATAAAAAAAATTATTTTAGTCACCTGAATCATCTTGTTAGATGGGATTCAGAAAGCTACTACATTTGTGAAGCAAAAACATTTTAAAATATGATTGTGACTAAACTAAAATCAATAAAATAACTTGTAAAAATGTGTGAAAAATATTTCTCTTTGAATTTTTTTTGAGGATGAAGCCCACATAGGTCTGATACCTGTGCGTGGGTAATGAGTTGGATGATAGTGATTAATGAACTGGCGCTATGGTCAATGATTGGCTGTGCTAAAACTGGTCGCTCCTACTGGTCGCGGTCGCGGTCTTGGTCGCTCTAGTGCGCTATAGCCCTAACAAACTGTACATCAATTTTATATCCATATCTAAGCTTACCTCTTTTTTTGTTAGAGGATGAAGCCCACATAGGTCTGAGACCTGTGCGTGGGTAATGAGTTGGATGATAGTGATTGATTAGTTGGACCTACAGTTTTAGGTGGGCTCCGAACCACCGGGAAGTGATTTTACAGCAGAGAACACTGTCCTTTTTGCTAGCCAATCTAATCGGTCACCCAAACAAAGAATGTCCAGGGGAACGCAGCTTATCTCTACCTGATTGAACAGATACCTGCTACGGCTCACGGCTATCACTTCCTTTAAAAGTAGAGAAGCCCTATCAGCAACAAATGTTTGTGAAATGGAACAAATTTTAGATTTCAATTTAACATGAAAAAGGAAGGAATTTACGTCCTAGAGAGAAGCTTTAGTTTGAATGGAGGATGTATAATCAGTAATATCAATTTAGTTGTCAATATTTAGTAATTTATTTAATCATGACATCTTCCAAAATGACTTCAGCTCTAGCAAGTTCTAGAAAATAGGATGAGTTTGAATTAAAAATGGCTAGTCTGTAATATAACTTGAGTTAACAACAGTCAAGATAGTTGAAAGCAGGTATTAGGCATCTTAGCTATCTTAGTATGGGGTAATTCATCAAAACAAAATCTTGATAAGGTGTTTAAGATCGAAAAGAAAGCTGTTAGGTGTATGGGAAGAGTAAATAGATTAGATTCATGTAGGCCGTGGTTCAAGAGACTTGGTCTCCTAACTGTACTCTGCTTATATGTGTATGAAGCTACTTTATATGTAAAAAAGAGTGATATTAACCAAAATCTTAACGTACACGATTATAGTACAAGAAGCTGAAGAGATTATCACTTGGTGAGTCACAATAATAGCTTATTCAAACAAAAACCTAGTTATATTGGTAGGAAACTCTACAACAATCTACCGCAGTTTTTTTAAAGTCTTCAAAATATAGAAATATTTTAAAAACATTTGAAAAAATATTTAGTTGACGCTTTTTATAGTGTACAAGAGTTCCTTTCACATCAAAATTAATCCTTACCTCAACTAATTGATATAGTAATTATTATGGTATAAGATTGTATAATTGTTCATTTAACTTGTTTTATACTCCTCAACTGGAGTCTCCAATACGTAATCTATAAGACAATTCAACAATTCATTAGACTGTAAAATTTTCCAAAATAGTTCCAGCTCCATCTACAGTTCTAGACAATTTTTTAGATTAATTTCGTCAGAATAAATGCAGATAAATGTTGATTTGGTTGGTATAAACCAGCTACATAGAAGAGATACGGGTAGGCCTAGCGTGAAAGCTGTATGGTTACAATGTAGAAGACCCATGAATCACAACTACTAAATTGATTAATAGCCTGCATATTATTCAATCAGGCAGACAGGATAAGAAATGTGGGTCAGGTTGTATAGTTGGTTGAGATCACGGTCTATTCTATTTTCAGATCAGGACTTCTCATCCAGCTATAATCAAGCCTTTTTTTGGAGATTACGTCTTGGAGACTCAAGTTAAGGAGTACAAGTCAGATCAACAATTATTATACAATCTTAAACACTATTTACCATAATTACTATATCAATTAGTTGAGGTGAGGCTTAATTTTGATGTGAAAGGAGCTCTTGTACACTATAGAAAGCTTTATCAACTAAATATTTTTCTTTTCTTTAAATATCTCAATATTTTGAAGACTCTTTAAAAACTGCGGTAGCTTGTTGTAGTTTCCTATCAATATAATTAGGTATTTGTTTGAATAAGCTAATATTGTGACTCACCAAGTGAAAATTTCCTCGGCTTCTTGTATTATAGCCTAATCGTGTACGTCAAAATGTTGGTTAATATAACTCTTTTTTTACGTATAAAGTACCTTCTCACACATATAAGCAGGGTACAGTTAGGAGACCAAGTCTCTTGAACAACGGACTACATGAATCTAATCTATTTACTCTTTCCATACACCTAACAGTTTCCTTTTGGATCTTGAACACCCTATCGAGGTTTTGTTTTGATGAATTACCCTATACTAAGATAGCATACCTAATATGTGCCAGTAAGAGCCCATGGTAAGCTGTAAAAAGTAAATTTTTGTCCTTTAATCTAGCGAGCTGTCGAAGGAAAAAACCCAGATGAAATTTTACAACATATTTTCTCAATGTATGGAGCCCAGGTCAATCGTCTACCCAACAAAACTCCTATAAATGAAATTCTTTCTTCCTGGTCTAGTTGATTATCGTTTACAAACACGTTTACAGCCCTATCTTTATTCGAATTACGTTTGTTTTTGAATTGAAGGTATTGGCATTTTTTACAACTTATTGTTAATTTCAACTGATTTAAGAATTGGACAATGGACTGCACACCTATATGGGCACTTATTTCTAAATTACCACTAATTAATTGTTTAGGTAAACGGTTTATAATGACAAAAAAAAGCAATGGACCTAGTATTGGTCCCTGAGGCACTCCAGCTTGGACCTCCAATTTATTAGATTTAGCCTATTCTTTACTTTGTTATTCCCAACTACTGTAGTTAGTTCTACACATTTTTCTCTCACAATAACATGTATTATGTTAACTCTATTGTTCATAATATTCAAGTGGGCATACAATCTCCATAAAGATGTAGTAAGCTACCTGTACTACTTGACAACAACAGACATCAAACTATCAATAGATTTTGTTTATGACTTATGACTATGGACTTGAGGTGCTTGCACAAATGTGGCATCCAATACATGAGAATAATCATCATCGCAATACCATGCCCAATGCAAATACCAAAATGCAATACTGTTTTCTATAATATTGAAAAAGGGTACCTCCAAATTCTTCCCGCCCTAAGCTCCGTGAAAAAATTGCAAAAATACATTTGAAAGTTACAAAATACAAAAGGAAAAGTAGGATTAGAGATTTACCTCCTCAGGGCATCCCGATTCCACGCTATTGTGGTTCACTGACCCTAGATTCGCAAAAGATAGCCTCCTATGGGATTTATATTACATACACTAATATGCATCTCACCGCTTTGAAAATTTCCGAAATAATTATAGTAGACTACGAAAATGTTCGCAATATTCAGTTCAAAGCAGCATCACCTGAACAGCAATATTCCAACCTAACCTGACCAGAAATCAAGTTGCTTGTACAAAAAAACCGGTCCCACCACTCTCGAAACATTTCCAAACTAAACGGAAAGATTTGAGGAGCTCATTAACTGTACAAATGCAACCAAAGAACCAATTAAAGCTCGTTTTAAACAGAGCATTACAATTGAAATTGATGTACGATTAAAGCCTAATTGTAGGCTAGAACGCATAAAACTAGTTCTTACTGGCCTATGTAAATATACATGAGTTTTAAACGCTTGTAATTTCTCAACACGAAAGTTCTACAATGGGAGCTTTGGGAGAGAATTAGGTTGGCGATGGCAGGAAAGGGGAGAGTGCTCTCAGTCAGGTGTGGAGGATTTTTTGTTCCCTTTTTTCGATCTAGACGACTACTCTAAACGATAGCAGACTACTTATTTAATACCTATTGCTTAGAAGCAGAACGATTTTTACAGTAGATAACCACGTATCAAAACAACACTGAATACAATCTAAAAAGAGCGGAAGCGCTTCTTTAGAACACAAACTGTAAAGGATTTTATCATGAGAGCAGGATGGTACAAAATATGGAACGAAACAAAAATGCACAATTAAAATGAGATGAAAGATGGGAAGTGATATCCGAGTGCCGCAGCAGGTTCAATCAGAGAAAAGCTACGAAACTCCTGGGCGCTCTTTGTAAGGGTGACCGATTAGATTGGCCAGCAAAAAAGACACTGTTCTCTGCTGTAAAATCACTTCCCGGTGGCTCGGAACCCACCTAAAACTGTAGGTCCAGCTCATCAATCACCATCATCCAACTCATTACCAACGCACAGGCCTCAGACCTATGTGGACTTTATCCCCTAAAAAAAAGAAAAAAGAGGTATGCTTAGATATGGATATATAATTGATGTACAGGCTGTTAGACGGTGAGATTAGCGGTCAATAAAGACCTAAAAATCAATAATTTATTATCTACTCAATATCTCTAATAGTTTGATACATTATTTATCAATATCTAAGTATCCTAATTGGAGTTTTATTCATCTGTCTTCCACCAGGTCCAATAATTCAAATGTTTATCTAGTTTAACCACCTTTTAGCAGGTGTAAGTTCTGAATATGTGATTTAGACTTTTAGAGGTGTGTAGGAGACATTTTTATTTTATTTTGCATAAGTTGATAAACCCTAACATTTATTGGAAATACAAGTAGATACTGTAGTATTCATATAACTTGGCAGCGTGTAGCAGATGGGACATGATACATCTAAACCCAGCATACTGCTGCCAAGTTATATGAAAACTACAGTACAAAAATGAGAATCATAGATATAAAATTGAAAAAATGGATAGTTTTAAATAAAATTAAGGAGAAACGGTTCTAAACAATTAATGCGTTGTTTCTAAAAAATTCTCTCAATATAAATATGTAGACAAATCTCTTTACTATTAATTTTCTACTATCTCTTTTAATTAGTTTTATTCTCTCATTGCATTTTCCCTCTTTTTCATCTTACTTTCTCCCTTCCTCATCACTCTGTCTCTTTCTGTTTATCCAGCGAACACATAAGACCATTGGTCTTATGGGTTCGTTGTGTTTATCATCCATCATCTTTGTAAATCGAATTTGGTGTAATCTTTCATAATTTAAAAAAACAATTTGCAACTCTCACCTGCGCACAGAACTTCCTCTGCAGGCACAATGGGTTCAAATTTTTATATAGTATTCAGTATATTTTTATTTTGAAGAATCTGAATAAATTTGGTTGAAACTAATTTAAAAATGAAAGCTCTAAATAAATAATACAGAATTTTCAAAATCACTATTCCTACAAATCATCCGATCTGTTCGAAAAATTCTATGGAAATTTTGGATTGTCATTGGCAGTTGCTAAGCTTCAGTTGGTACGGTAGTTCTTCGTGCTCTTTTGATGACAATTGTGAAGGAAAATGATACTACTAAAATGATGGGTTTCTCTTCATCCATGGCCAAGAAAATATATCGTATGATTAACACACAAGAAAGGAAATCTTATAGTGGCTAAATAAGTTCCAAGTTCATTGAGAGTAACACAGTAACATCAGGATTGGCCAGCAAAAATACTCTGTTCTCTGCTGTAAAATCACTTCCCGGTGGTTTGGAACCCACCTAAAACTGTAGGTCCAACTCATCAATCACTATCATCCAATTCATCTTTTTTATTTGTTTTGCTGCATATAAATTCATCTATCATCATCATCCAATTCATTACCCACGCACAGGTCTCAGGCTTCAACCTCAAAAAAAAACCCCACAAAGAATCTACAAAGTTATGTACGTTTCAAATAGAATTAGAAATATCAATATCATTTTTATAATCAAATACATTTTGGGAAGTTCCCTGATAAGTTCCATTCTATTTTCATAAGGGAAAATTAGATTCAAAGTTCATTGAGAGGTATCTACGAAAAACTTAATGACTTCACAAAATTATACGTAGGTTATTAGAAAAAATATCAATTTTATATCTCTATTCTTTGAATAAGGCTTGCTCAGTTGCTCTATGAAACTATATTTATTGAAGATGAAACAACTCATAGCCAATCAAACGAGATAAACAACTATATAGACAAATGTAACTTTCATGCAGTAGGTTACAATAAAGATTCACATAAATTTAAAAGTATTTGTTCTAGCTGTATAGTATTGTGCTTAATTAATACGAGTATTATCGATATTCAAACCTCCAAAGATCAAATTTGGTCCGAAAATCTATTTCAGATAGTTCGTCTACATCACTCATTTCGCAGCAGAAAATGAGAACTATCACACTTCTCAACATTCCATCCTTCTTGCTCATTACTATATTTTCAATCCGTCACTTTCGTGCATCATTTACCCTCTCCCACTCCCTCCTACTATCTCTTTCTCCTTCACTATCACTCTCTTCTTCATCTCTTTTCTCATCATAATTTCGTGCAAGAGTCTGCAGACCATCTGTGGTATGGGATGTGCCAGTAAGCTCAAGCTTAAAGCAATTCTGGCTGAAATCGTTCTTATTGCTTTCCTCGTATTTCATTCTCCTCCATATTATCATTCTCTCTCTCTAACTCCGCTGTCTCTCTCATCGACTCCATTGCTCTTTTGCATTTCAAGCCCCCCCCCCCCTCTTTCTAAAATATGTCATTTCATTTGGCTCCCTTCACCCTTTCTTTCTTCCTCCGTATTTTCATCACTTTTTGTCTTTCTCTTTATCATTGTCTCTCTCACTGACATAAAGAACGTGGTCTCTCCATCACGAACTGCAAATTAAAATAGCTGCGGTTATCATGACAACTGCACAAAACGACCATTATCACTGGCGTCGCTATCAGCTAAAATAGCTGCAGTGAAAATCGTTTCAAATCAACTCTGAGCACTTTCAAGATGAAATGCAACTGTACAATAACAATTCCTGCACGAATGCAGTGACAGTTCAACTGTAAATGCAATCAACAAAAACTAATTAATGATCCAAGGCCGAGTGATAAGAAAATAGGTTATTACATATATTATAAGTCATTGAAGCACGGTCACCCATTCAAGCGCATTCTAGAACACTCGTGACTGAACATCACGATCGCATAAACACCACACTCACCGCGTGACCAATTAAAACCCGAAAAATTAAATTATTATTGAAGGTACATTGAAATTCATTTGATAATAATGAATTTATATCAATACTATAACTTTCTATTGTAAATTCAACGACTTGCAGTCAATTTTAATTAAGAATCTATATAAATAAAATTAGATTTTTGTCTGTATATTTATCAGAATTATATATTTTTAGTTTATTTTTACGTTTTATACATTAAAGAAGCCGAAACAAGTCTTATCTCAATTTCTGTCTGTATGTCTGTCTGTCACGGCCCCGAAGGCATTTTACGCGGCCTTCTCCTGAAAAACGAGAGCATCGATCGGGATTTAAGTTATTTATCAGTATTGAAAACCTTTTTTGACAATGTCTTTAGCTATAAAAAACTAAATTAATTTTTTTTAACAGAATAATAAACGTTTAAAAACCAAGTATTGTGCGATTTTGGATACATTTCTTACAAGTTTTATTACCACGTAAGAACAAATCACGTAATAATTTATCATGATATATCAATCAGCTGTTCTCAAATATTCTCTCTGATAACTGTCACTGAATTGTTTACGTTCTAAGTTGTTTACTAAGCTGCTAATTACTTCATGATCGTTGCTATCAAAAAAGCCGAAACATATTTAGTCTATTTCTAAACATAATCCGTACGAAGGACGGGCACAATAGCTAGTAAATAATATTTTTACCCACGTAAGCCTCACGTAAATATTATTTATTCTCAATTGAAGCTGACTGCAAGTCGTTGAATTTATCACAGAAAGTTAACAGTAACAACGCAGATCGTTATGGAACAAGAAATCCAACAAGTCTAGTTTGATTTTATAAACAACGATATTCTTAATTTCAGTGATAAATTTTCCAGTGTCAACATAACGCTAGTTACAGCTTTTTACTGTCTGAAGGTACCTTGCAATACTAGAAAAAATTATTATTATGATAAGTGAGTAGCTTCTTAAGAGAAAGGCAATTCGAATAATATTCTCCACAGCCATCATGATGATCAAGTAGTGAATCAAGAGTCATCAAGACAATGAGAAGTGAAAGACCGAAGAGTCGAACAAGAGAAAGTCTCTCTCACCACGTTAATAAGTAGAAATAACAATAATAACGTAGTACATGCAAGACCACCATTCACAAGATGTTCTCTCACATTCTCTCTCCCCCTCTCCCCTTTCCCTGAGGAAAAGCTGAGAAAAAGGTTCCACACCAACTAGAAATTCAATTACTCTACTTGCCATAGCCATACTCATACTCAAGTACTCCAACTAAAATCTGTGATGTTTTCCATGACGAAATACTTGAACAATCTACTATCAAAACTGACACTGTATTTGTATTCAAATTGTGACTTTCACTCACTTATACTGAAGATACTGGAGGGATGCATTTCACTTCTAAAGAGAAGCTTCATCAACCTCACCTTCATCAGGCCAATGAAGCTTCTCTTTAGAATTGAAATGCATCTCTTTAGACGGATGCATTTCACTTCTAAAGAGAAGCTTCATCATCCTCACCTTCATCAGGCCGATAAAGCTTCTCTTTAAAATTGAAATGCATTCCTCCAGTATAAGTGAGACAATTTTAGGTGGGTTCCGAACCACCGGGAAGTTATTTTACAGCAGAAAAACTAAATTGTTGACTAATCCAATCGGTCACCCTTACATAGAGGTCCCAGAAGAGCGTTGCTTACCTAATCTGATTGAAAAGATACTTGCTACGGCTCACGGCTATCACTTCCTTTGAGTACAGGTAAATGATCAGTTAATAGATGATGAGAGTATAGATTAAACTTCTCAATTATGTAATTTTAAATGTATCCGTCTTTATGATGTGCACTGTTACGTATAGCATAGGCTAAAAGTTTTCCGAGATGAAATGGAAGTAAATACAAATTGAGAACATCTAGAGACAAAACTAAAATCATAATTCAATTATGATTTTTATTTTGCTACTGCCTTAAATTTAGCAATAATTAATTATTTCCGACTCTTTTCATGGTTACGGAGAGGTGATGGTGATAACATGACCAATTAGTTTTAAATACAAGGAAATTGTATTTTACCTGCTCTTTGATAATCAATTACTGCAATACAGCATCCAACCAACATTTTAGTTGAAATTTTGTATTCCCCGCCAATTTTGTTACAAATTAAATAATGGCGCGTGTAAGCAATAAACTCATCTAAATTGAAAATCATCTAATCTCTCAATATTTGCTCGCGTAATAGCAGGCTCTTATCGATGACCGAAAGATACGGAAATTCGTTTCTGTGACGTTTTTTCTTTGAAATTTCTTGACTTGTTTCGCGTTTTATGATCATTAACTCCTTGTTCTTCTAAATTGGTTCTCAGAAATCTCGGTTTGTCAATTCTCGGAATTTCCCGGAAATTGATAAATTATTATTATGATAAGACATGTATTTGAATTTTTTATTTATATCGCCTTTCATCGAAGTACGATTCTTCGGAAATTTTTCAAAAGCCTGTTTATTTTCATTTGAATAATGAAATATTTCCGGAGTTAGTGCCATGAAATTAATTGATGTAGCAAATTTTTCTTTTTTTCCTCTAAACCCGCATCAAATTCTTCTTCTTAATTTTTTCTTCTTTTCCTCCCCTCCCCTTCTACACTTCCTTCCTCCACCACCTTCTAATGCTTCTTTATACTCTCCACTACTTCTCCTCAACCTCATCTTTTTTTATCAGCTTTCCCAACCGCAACTTCATCCCCCCTTTCTCTACCACCTTTCACTGCTCCTACCATATTAAATATTAATGAATCTTCTTCTTCCTCATCTTCTGTCATTTTTTCACTTCTTTTTCTCCTTCTCAGCCTCCGTCTTCTTTTACTTCTTCTTCCTTTTCCCTTCTTCTTTGTCTTCCTGTTCCTATTTTTTTCTGATGAAGCCCACATAGGTCTGATACCTGTGCGTGGGAAATGAGTTGGATGATGGTGATTGATGAGTTGGACCTACAGTTTTAGGTGGGTTCCGAACCACCGGGAAGTGATTTTACAGCAGAGAACAATGTCTTTTTTGCTGGCCAATCTAATCGGTCACCGTTACAAACAGGACCTACGAGAACGCAGCTTATCTCTCTGATTGAACAGATACCTGCTACGGCTCGCGGCTATCACTTCCCTTCCCTTCGCTTCTCTTCCTTCTCCATCATCCTCTTCTTCTCCTTTGTCTTCCTCTTCTCCTTCATCTTTGTCTTCCTCTTCTTCATCATCTTTTTTTCATCTTCTTCTCTTCTCTCTCATCTTTTTTTCCTTTTGATATTCTCTTTTTTTCTGAAAATACAGTTGAGCTAAAACTAAAATTACTTCATTCGTATTTCCGCGATTGTGGAATTGCATTGAATGACTGCCTTTATTTAAACCTGGGAGGGCGAAGTTAGGGCGCAGTAGTGATATTTGGAAGTGATATTATTGCCAAGTTAGGTTAGCTCAGACCTTCCTGGGAATCAGCTGTTTATAAGCAGTATTGACCCTCACCAAAAAGAGAGAACAAAAAGTAGTTGACCTACCTGTCCTGGCAAGTCTTCAAGACCTTGATATTCACCTGGCCAACACTATTATCGCCATTTTGTTTCCTATTCGTTCCGCTATGACAATTCGATTCATCACACTTTCCATTGTGAATCAAAGTTTTTATTACAATAATTCTTTTCAATGAATTTGTCACGCCCTTACAAATTCTCTAGTCGTTTTTTCATTGTCAATCATTCCAACCTTGCGATTGAACTTGTTAATCTGAATACAATGCCGGGTTTTTCGAGCTGTAAATTATTTTATAAGTTCATTATCAGTGACGATAAGAAAATTGTATGAATTCATGTCTTATGTAAGACACAAGTGAGTGTAATGCACTCACACATTGATGCTGTATTGAACTTGAAAAATTGACACACGTTTAAAACATTGGAAGCTTCGTAGAATATTCTTAAGTAGTCGAAATCTTGAATAAGTACTTCACTTTAGGATACAAAAACAAATACAATGAAACCACTTTAGAACGAAGTCAGTAATTCATGCAATATTTATCGTTTTAGAGAGGTATTCCGTATTCGTTAATAAGAAGTCGTTTTTCCAGGGCATAATGTCTAGGGACAACAAAAAAATTCATCAAGTATGGAATTTCGTTACTTGAAAGTTACGTATAGGTTCAACTACTTTCAAAAGTCGATATCACTTAGTCATTGAACTAATTATTTAGTTTCTCGAAGAAATTGAAGCTCAAAAAATATATACTTTTTATAACAGTTAGTTTGAAGAGACTGAGAATTAAACAAACTGACAGATTAATAATACAAAACTGACAAACTGACTTAGTAATAGCACTTGAAGGAATTCGAAAAAGCAACAAATAAAACTAATAAAATAATAAAACTCCATAAAATATTATTATGCATGAAAAGAAATGCATTCTCTAGTTGAATCAATGCTTTGCCCTCCTGATAATCTAAAAATTAAATTTTGCAAGTGAAATAAATACTATTTTTATCAAATAAAACTGAGCCAATCTCCTACATGAGTTTTGATAAATTTTTGGATTTCTTGTTCCATAACGATCCGCGTAGTTGATATAAACTTTCTATGATAAATTCAACGTCTTACAGTCAATTTTAATTTAGAATAAATAATATTTTTTTTACTCACGTACGTGAAACGTTTTCGAATCATGGAGATTCATTTTCGAAGGCCATTTTTATAAAGCAATTCGAAAACGTCTGGCCTCCGCGAGTAAAAAATATTTATTCTCAATTAAAATTGACTGCAAGTTGTTGAATTTACCATAGAAATGTAATATTGATAACAACCAGTAAAATAAACTGTAGAATGAATTTAAATTATATAAAAATAAATGAGTGAATTGTGGAGTGTTTATATTTCTAATATTAAAACTGACACTGTATTTCACTTTTAAATAATGTTTTACTCACATATATTTGAGATGCTTGAGGAATGCATTTCACTTCTGAAAAGAAGCTTCGTCAGCCTTCAGAAGTGAAATGCATTCCTCAAGCATCTCAAATATATGTGAGTAAAACATTATTTAAAAGTGAAATACAGTGTCAGTTTTAATATTAGATTGTTCATCAAGTATTTCGTCATGGAAAACATCACAGATTTTCATATTTCTGATGTCACCACGATTTTGATTGTAATCACAGTAGTAATCTGCATGATATCAGTCACTTGTCATAACAGAATTGGTAGCATGCTGAATAGACAAATGGTTTACTTCTAATTATTATTACATCACAGGCTTAGGTAAGAAAAATTCGGCTTGTATTATTGAGATCAATGATTCATAACACGCGCTATGTGATAGGCCAGAATACTGTACTCTACTGTCAAACATTGCGACGGTATGATTATAAATTTAGGTCGCATATCAGAATGCAAACGCCCTCATTGTACAGAACTGAACGCGGAAGTTGTCCTTGGAAATTTATTATTTTCTTCACTTTGAAAATATTGTTTTGACAATGGTTCCTGATCAGCCGAATGTTTCTAATATCTTATTACAGATGGGAAAAGCATGGTAAAAAAAATGTACAAGTACAATACAGTAGCATTATAATGTACAGTATAGTACAGTATAATGTACAGTAGCATTTTTTTTTTTTTGTAAATGCTGTTCATACAAGGTGGAAAAGTGAATCAACAAAATTCGAATATTAAGAATGAAAGGGGGTGTGATAGCCGCGAGCCTTAGCAGGCATCTGTTCAATCAGATTAGATAAGCAACACTCTCCTGGGCTCTCTTTGTAAGGGCGACCGATTTGATTGGCCATCAAAGAAGATTCTGCTCTCATCTGTAAAATCACTTCCCGGTGGTTCGGAACCCACCTAAAACTGTAGGTCCAACTCATCCATCAATCACCATCATCCATTGAACCTTTGTGAAAATCTTTTGGGTAATAGCCTGTTGTATTCACATTGATTGTATGTTAGTTAAATAAATAAATTAATGAAAGACTTAACGCAGCTCTGCGTGACTATTGTAAACCATAGAAATAGATAATACTTCGCAAATAGAAGTGAGTGTTTGGCACAAATTTGCGCTTCTATTTGCGAAGTATTATTTATTCCTGGATTTCTTGTTCCATGACGAACTGCGTTGTTAATATTAACTTTTCATGTTAAATTTAACGACTTGCAGTCAAATATTTGTTAAGAATAAGTATAACTCACTTAATCTTAACAAATATTTGACTGCAAGTCGTTAAATTTCACATGAAAAGTTAGTATTATTTATATCTGTGCTTCAAAAAAGTCACGCAGAGGCTGCGTTCTATTTGCGGCAGACAAAGAGTGAGAGGGAGAATGGTACCAAGACGTTACTGGTACTAAATAGCCGGTCTGTCAAATAGGATGAACTCAAGGCTAACAATATTGAACTCGGCAACCTCCCATATCAACGCATTATCTACATCTCTTAAAATTTATCTCTCTAATTGTCGTTCACATCGTTGAAAAATGACGAATGATTGATGAGTGGGGACGCCTCATATATTATATACGTCTTCTCCATTATATATATATATATATATATATATATATATATATATATATATATATATATATATATGTCCAAAGGACATCTCTTCAAAGATAGTAATGCATTTTGCCTTGTATGATAATAGAGAACAAGGTTTAAAGGTTTGATTATATATGAAGCCGGCTATCGACCTTGTTCAGCTTTGAGGTATTTAATGAATTTTGCCTTGTCGTGAAAAGCACTGAAGATTTACAAAATTTTGTAAAAATATCTATTTGCAGGCCCCGCGCTATAAATGGGCAGATTGGATTCGCCCAGGGCGCAACATTTTTAGGGGCGTCAAATAAAAGAGATAAAAAAAGAAAAATGACTGATGGAAAAAAATTACCCACTATTAAAATATCTATACCACAATTTTCAAAAATATTGACACAGAACAAGTAAATATAATTCCTGCTACATTTCAAAATGTATGTGGAACAGGAAGAATTTAGTGGAATCCATAACGTGTATGAATACATAATAAAAAATGAATTGAAAAGTACTTTCGCAAATCTTGAAGTAGCTGAATTTTTCTAACTTTACCTGTCACTAACTGCTCTGCAGAGAGAGGATTTTCTGCTTTGAATTGTCTAAAGAATGTTAAGAGATGTGCTCTTTCAGACAAGTTAAATTGTCTTTACTGTGTTGTGAAAAAGACTTGACCCTTAGCACAGATTTTTCTGATGTAATAAACAAGTTTGCCAAATTGAAAACCAGAAAAAAATTGTCATTTCAAATGCTGTGTACAATGTAGGATCATTAAACGTATAACTTATAGTTTTAATCTTTGTTGGAAGTGTGAATTATGTAGAAATAAATAATATAAACTTAAAACAACTTTTGAATGGAAATTAACTCACGTTATGGCTGTGAAGCTTGGGTTCTCAACTCACATAACATGAATGCATTGAGAATTTTTGAAAGAAAAATTATGAGGAGAATTCATGGTCCAATATGCGAAAATGGAGAGTGGAGAATCAGAAACAATGCTGAAATTAATGTCATCTTGCTAGGCAGAGATATAGTGCGATTCATCAAGTCTAGAAGAATCAGCTGGCTAGGGCATGTCCACAGAATGGAGCAGAGTAGGATGCAGAAGCAGATGCTTGTTGGAAGAATGGAAGGAACAAGAAGAAGAGGTCGTCCTAGAACTCGCTGGCTGCAAGATGTGGAAGGAGATCTGATGTGCATGGGGGTGAGAAACTGGAAACGGAGAGCAGAGCAGAGAGATGACTGGAGGCATATCATTGAGGAAGCCAAGGTTCACCCAGGACTGTAGCGCTTCGTATGTATGTATGTATGTATGGCGTGACGGCCGTTTCGCTCTGTTGTCTAGAGCATCGTCAGACGACCCACAGTACACAGTTACAGAGCGAAACGGCCGTCACGCCATAACGTGAGTTAATTTCCATTCAAAAGTTGTTTTATTAAGTTTATATTACATATTAGTGGAAACAAGATTGATCTTCAACATCATAGAAATAAATGTCTACAGTTTAATGTATGTTTTCTTGTTACAGTATTTCCTTTTATACAATATAAGTAACATAGATTAGTTTAAAAAAACCTCCATTACAGGTTTTTTTACACTATAGTAATAGAAAGGGCGCCAGAAGACTATTTGCCCAGGGCGCCTGTCACCTAGCCCGGTGATACTGTCTATTTGTGATACTGTATGATATGTAGTTTCCCAATTTCTCAATAAAGTACCGTACTTTATAATGTACTATTATAATACACACTTATTCTAATCTAAGTACTTATATTTGAATCCTTGTAAAATTGTATATTATATTCTCAAAGTGTCTGTTAAGTATTCTCATTTTTGGTGCTATCAATCAATTAATTTAAGTCATTATAAAATATGAAATATTGTTTCAGCCCCTTATTTAGAGAACATAACCTGCTTACAGCTCCAGCTATTTAAGGTGTATTAGAGCTGGCTCTTTTTGTTTTAAGAAACAAGAACCTTTTTGAGGAGGGACAGGTGACACATACATATAATACACGATTCAGGGGACTCATCTGTCCAGAGCATAACTAACTTATGCTCCTTATCTCCTTATCTCTTATGCTAACTTATCTCCTAACTTTTCTGGAGAAAGGTCCTTACTACATGGGCATGAAAGTTTTCAATGCTCTACCACAAAATTTCCAAGAGAGTGCTACCCCTGGTATATTAAAAAATAAACTCAACTCTATTACTTATTAATATTTGCCCCTATAAAATTGATGAGTTATTTGAGAAGATTTCCTCTGTAATTAGCTGATATCGATGTCTTTAATAAAACTTTAAATAGGGTATCATGATATCATGATTCATTCATTCATTTCGTATTAATTGTTTTAATTTATTATAATTTAGGTGCCATTTCATACATCACTAGAGCTTTGCTCTGATATGTGGTTTTATGTGAAATTATATGATAAATAAAATAATAGCTCAATTCCTGCACTTCCATCCCTTCTTATTCTTTCCCTGTCGGTCGTATTCATCTTATTCTCTTTCCTTTTCTCATTTATTTTATGATTCTCCTTATAAACTCAAATAAAACCCTTCTTCAACATCATTCTTCTCTGTGTATTCATTCAATTAATCATTAAATGTCTTCTTCTGATTACTACTGAATATACTCCCACAAACTACCTACTTCCTTTTCTTCCATACTCTATCTATCTACTCCTTCTCTCACTCAACCTTCCTCTTTCTCACTCTTTTTCCCTCTCGCTCCTTTGACTATTCTACATCTCTGTCCGCATCACCACGTCTCAGCCGCTTCACTGCCTATTGTCGTAATAAATTTTCCCACGCATTCCTCAAATAGTGAGATCAATTCTTTTGATGAAGGATTCTCTCAGCTCCAGTCAACATCTTTTTTATGCATCACTTGTTCACTCTTCTCCCACTCACTCTCTCTTCGACTCTCTCTATCTCTACATATCTTAATCAGGAGCTCCATGATCATTCTAGAGGCCAATTTAGACACACTCTATGAGAACCATCTATAGCTGAGTTGCCTATATACATATACTTACTGTAGTAGATATTACTATATATATATCACTATAAATATCACTAGATAGCATTTAAATATATATAATTATTTCTTTCAAGTTCAATTACTCGCCCTGTGTGGTAGCTAGGAGCGTCAAATTTTGTGAGAACACTCCTCAGGCCAAGCACTATCTATGTACCATATATCAACCAAATCTGAGATATTTTTATTTTTTCCTTTTAAAAACGCATGATGTATAGTCCATGGTTTTTTGTGGAGATCTTAAAAAGATGAAAATCGCTTATACTGTGGCAGCTGATAGTACTTGGAGAGACCTTCAAGAATATGTGATTTATTTGCAGAAATTCGTTCCCATTCAGGAGTTATAAGCATTTAAAAATATGTAATTATTTCTTTCAAGTTCAATTACTCGCCCTGTGTGGTAGCTAGGAGCGTCAAATTTGGTGACAACACTCCTCAGGCCAAGCCCTACCTATGTACCATATATACACCAAATCTGAGAGATTTTTATTTTTTCCTTTTAAAAACGCATGTCCATGGTTTTTTGTGGAGATCTTCAAAAAATGAAAAACGCTCATACTGTGGCAGCTGATACGTATATCACTGTAGTGTATACTAACTAAATCATGTACATATAGGCGGCCTATTACTATATGATGCTGTGTACGGCCACTAATATGATGCTGTGTACGCATATAGCCTACATATATATGAAGCGGCATATATATATATATATATATTAGTGACGTATCCATAGTAGTGAGGGGGCAGACTCAATACTGACCATTGACTCAATTAGTGGGTCTGCTTTGTGTTCATAAATGGATAGAATTTGCTCAGCTATTTTTAGATAGGAGGTGGGCACACACACACACACACACATACATATATATATATATACACACACACACTATATTGACATATAATATATATAAATATATTGTTCATGTTAAATCCGGTTTGTCGGATAGACTACAATTTTGAATAGGGAGCGTTTTTGTCTCCAAAATATTGAATTTTGGAGGGAAATTTATTTTTTAAATAAGTGTGATTGTGCATGGTTTTAAAAGAGAAAAAGTGGTATAGGACTTTTTTGCATTTCGTTTTTTAACTTACCTACACTTTCATTCTCCATCTACCCACTCTAATCTTTTTTAACCTCCCAGAGATGCAAAATACACATTTTGAGAAGCATTGAAAAGAATTTAAAACAAGAATTGTCAGAAACTAAACAATGATTGTGTTCGCTAATTTGCATTTTTAATAGAAATTATCAGGCGATGTTTAGAAATATACCTTCCTATGTGTTAGTTATTACAGGAATATCAATAACTATCATAATAATACTGTAATAATAATAATAACTTTAAAAAACTTAAAAAACACCTTTAAGTTTTTATTATATATTAGTGGAATCAAGATGGATCTTCAACATCATAATAATTGTATATAGGCTATATGATCACTGTACAGTACGGCAATACAATTTGATAATCATTCTCCCATTCTCAATTTAAAATAAGCAGATCTGAAATAAAACATTAATAAATAAGAAATAATTTGTTTAAAATAATAAGAATTTCAAAAATGCTACAATCCTCTGTCTAGACAATAACTTGTCCAGTTATAGGAATTCCTTAAATGCAAAATACTCTGTCTAGTCATTGAGCATGACCTCGCCTCATTTTCTCACTAATAACATTGGCGCCAACATGCTCTATTTTAATTAAATAAAACTTTGTTTCATTAATTCATTTCTATTTGTTTTTTAATCAGGTAACACAACATTTTATTTACGTGATTTTATGATACATATTTTTGTGAATGTAGAGGCTATTCACAAAAGACCAGTTTTAGTTTAAATAAATAAACCAAATTATTGACTAGATTATTATTTTAAAAATGTCCCGTACCATAATTCGTATAGTAAATTAAAACTTACCCTTATCGGAGATAAGATAAACTGTTTCATTATCACATAGATCACCAGTTTAGGTTTGTTTGTTTACATTTTTAGAAATGTCGTTTCTAATAAATCACACAACACAGCACAAAAGAAACAAATACACTGAACGCGTTGGAGGATGTGAAAAAATTGAAGGCAAAATAATTTAACGGTATCTATACCGTCACGATAACAGAAACAAGACAGGACAAGATCCGAAAGACTCACTCTCTCCCACTGGCACTAGGTGAGACTGAGCAAGTGAGCATTAGAGGAGCATTGAACATAGGATGTTGGATGATAGAACGGAACCAGAATAATATGAGAGCCAACTGTGCAAGATCTGTGCAGAGCTTTACAATTTTCCCAGCAGAGTACCAAGCATCGAGCGAAAAAGAAGGAAATAGCGAATAGAAAAGGATGGAACAACGTTTCAATCATGAACGATTTTGTATGAGTCCGCAGTCTAGCGGGAGAAATATTAACTACAACGCATAGGTTCCAGAATCGCTGCTAGAGATCGTGGAGATGCAGGCTTATTTTAAACTAGCGGTTTGCCCGTGCTTTGCACGGGATTTTAGGTATAAAACTCGTTTATATACGAGGGGGTACCCAAAAATAACCGGAATATTTTTTTAAAAGCTCTATATTTTCAAATTTCTCACAATACAACCTTATCTCCTTCAAAATACTCTCCATTAAAACTAATACATTTGTCCCAGCGGTGCTTCCACTGTTCAAAACATTTTTTGAAGTCATCTGTAGGAATGGCTGCTAGCTCCTCCCTCGTTTTTTTCTTGATCTCTTTGATGTTATCAAATCGTTGTCCTTTCATGCCTTTTTTCATATGTGGGAACAAAAAAAAGGTGCACGGAGCCAAATCAGGCGAGTAGGGTGCATGGGGCAGCGGTATCATGTCATTTTTAGCCAAAAATTTCCGAATAGAGATGGCTGTGTGTGCAGGTGCGTTGTCATGATGGAAGAACCAGTCTCATGTCTGCCACAAATCGGGTCTTTTTTGTCTAACACTGTTGCGCAATCTTCGTAAGACTTCTAGATAAAATTTTTGGTTCATGGTCTGACCTGGAGGAATACATTTTGCTAACATTTTAGTTGATTCGGGCGGTTGAAGGACGTCCAGAACGAGATTTGTCATCAATTGACATGTCGCCATTTTAAAATCGAATAAACCAATTGTACACCTGAGTTTTTCCCATAGCGTCATCTTTGTAAGCAGTCTTCAACATTAACACAGTTTCAGCAGCATTTTTTCCAAGTAAAAAACAACATTTCACAGCTGCACGTTGTTCACTTAAACATGCCATCACAAAAAACGAAATATGGACAAAACAGCGCTCGCAGAAACTATCACTGCAGACGAACAGAACAAGCTAGATCAACGTTCTAAGCGGCACTGAACTAACAATGAGTTGCGTTGCATGCCCCCAGTGGCTTAATTTCGTACTACACAAGGTACGCTCACAGCAGAGCAATTCCGGTTATTTTTGGGTACCCCCTCGTATTCAGTTATTATTATTCTTGATCCATACAGGCTAATTAAAAATGAGTGTTTGTTTCTGTAAAATGAATATATGGATTTGGACCGCCTTCATCAGCTGAGTAAACTGAACTATTACACATTAAAATAGGATGTACTGTTAAAAAGTGGGTTTCCAGGTCTTTACGTCTTAATAGGACCTCATAAACATGTGATACAACTTTTCCACTCAAATCATATACCGGTACTTATATAGCCGTTATATATACATATAGCCGTTCGCTCTCGAGTCGTCAAGGGTTGGGATTGAGGTTCCCGCGCTCTCGTCATTTGCACGTTCGTTCAGTGAAAAGTCATTTTCCACGATATTTGTACTTTCTTGACCAGCAAGATCATGTGCCGACTCGTATTGATTTTCGTGCAACAGTCTTCTCCTCTTTGCATCCTGCGACAATCTTCCTAAACAACTTATTTTTTTCCGAGGCATTTTGAATAATTCAAATATCAATATGCTAGTAAATATTTACATATTTCCAGCTGAGCATTTCCAACTTAGAACGTAAACAATTCAGTGACAGTTATCAGAGAGAATATTTGAGAACAGCTGATTAATATATCATGATAAATCACGTGAATGTATCCAAAATCGCAAAATACTTGGTTTTTAAACGTTTATTATTCTGTTGAAAAAAAATTAATTTAGTTTTTTATAGCTAAAGACATTGTCAAAATAGTTTTCAATACTGTTAAATAACTTAAATCCCGATCGATGCTCTCGTTTTTCAGGAGAAGGCCGCGTAAAATGCCTTCGGGCCGTGACAGACAGACAGACAGTAATTGAGATAAGACTTGTTTCGGCTTCTTTAATGTATAAAACGTAAAAATAACCAAAAAATATACAATTCTGATAAATGTACAGACAAAACTCTAATTTTATTTATATAGATTAGAATTATTACGTATTATATGGAGGCCACTAGCTTAGGTTTAATCTAGCAAGGATCCTACATCTACCAGACATGTTGGATTTACTAACGGCCAGTTCAAATTACCAGAGACAATTCAACTTAACAGTGAAATTTTAACTTGACAGTGACATTTTCACTTTATCAACTAGGGAAAGGATATTAACCAACATTTTGTGTACACGGTTATAATACAAGAAGCCGTGGAGATTATCACTTGATGAGTCAAAATAGTACCGTAGCTTATTATTCAAACAGAAAGTAAGACTACAACATAACGCAATATTCATAAACAGAAATGGGTAAATGATTCCACTGTCCACAGACAAAAAGAATAGCCACAAAGTTTAAGTATAGGAAACTCTACAATCTACCGCAATTTTAAAGAGTTTTCAAAATACAGAAATTTTTTAAAACAATTGAAAAATCGGAGTTACTGAAAATTGAACAAACTGACAAATTTACTTTAACAGAATTTATTAATTTCGAATTCCTTTAGGTGCTATTAGTTTACAATGAAGACTTCCGCAATGGCGGATATTGACAACAGTATTATCATTTTTACAGCACTCATTTTTACTTGGCCATGCTGCTGTGCAGAAGGGTCTCCATGGTCTAGTGGTTAAGACGCCCGACCGGCAATTGGGAGGTCCGTGGTTCGATTCCCGGTGGTGACTGATATTTTTGTACAGTAGCATTCATCGATTTCCATCAGCTGATGAATACTGTTGTCAATATCCGCCATTGCGGAAGTCTTCAGTATAAACTAATAGCACCTAAAGGAATTCGAAATTAATAAATTCTGTTAATTGAAAAATATTTAGTTCATAAGTTCAACCATTAATAATAATAATTATTTCGATTTTTCAGTTTAATAATTTTTCAAAATAATATAAATGTTTTACTTCTGGAGGCTTGGGATGGCTGTGAGGAGTCGTGAGGAGACCATCAAGGCAACTAATGCCTTCAAAATAATTATTTAAAGTTATAGCTTCAAAAATAAAAAAATTCCACTTGAAAACAAAGCTTATTTTAAATTTTAACATTAAAAAAATGAATAACTAAGTTTTTACTTATTGATAAAAACAACTAACAAAAAATTATTAAAATAACCACTAAAATTAATAGTATAGTCTAACTATTATTCATAATAATTTTACATTTTTCAATTTAATAATTTTCATAAGTTTTGAAATAATATAAATTCTTTGATTTTGGTGTCTTGGGATGGCTGTGAGGGAAAAAGGAGGCCATCATGCCTTGAAAATAGTGATCTTTCTTCCCCAAGAACACAAGTGAAGCAGGTGTCCTAAAAATCCCTTAAGTTGCTTTCAGGCAAAATACAATTGTTGCATACAATATTTTATCAATAAAAAATTTATTCATGTTATTTAACTTACCGATCGATCAGATAACTCACCCACACTTGATATCCTAGAATGCATGTCTGCTGTTGTCCGGTTCTGAATTGAAATTTATTTATTCATCTATTTATCATACAAAACATAATCAACTAAAGATACAACAGGCACAGCCCACTACTGCTTTCTTTACAAATTTCCAATTAAAAAATCCAAATTTTAGGTTATGTCTTAGTTCAACTAGAAATTGTACTTTTAATGTGATGTTGAAGATCCATCTTGTTTCCACTAATATGTAATATAAACTTAAAAAACAACTTTTGATTGGAAATTAACTCACGTTATGGCGTAACGGCCGTTTCGCTCTGTTGTCTAGAGCATCGTCAGACGACCCACAGTACACTCTGACTTAAGGTATGAGTTTGAGCCTTTGAGGGTTATGTATGTTGGAATGGTGATGGGGTGGGGGGATGAGTAGGCGGGAGGTTTTAAATTGGCATTATTTTGTCAAATAGAGTATGTGAGGAGAAGTTAAGTTGATCATTTAAAATATTGTCAGGTTCCTGCTTTGAATGTTTGTAAATCTCATATTGTTCTAAAACATTGAGTTTCTGACTTTTGTGAGTGAAGTGTAGTGTGTCTAAATTAGTGTCAATGTCTGTATAACTGTGGCCTGTTGAAATGATGTGTTCAGCAAAAGTGGAATGTGTGTTTGGGTGTGAGATGGCTCTTGTGTGTTCTTTGAATCTAGTGGTAAATGTCCTGCCAGTTTGTCCTATATAGAACTTGTTGCAGTCATCATATTTCAATTTGTAAATTCCAGATCTGTTGTACTTGTTTTGAGATGTTGTCTGAGAATGCAGGTGTTTTTTGAGTGAATTAGTTGTTCTGTATGCTATTTTATATTTGAGTTTCCTGAATGAAGCTGCTATTTTATGAGTTTTGTTGTTGAGGTAGGTAAGTGTGATGAATGTATGGGGGTTGTCATTCTGTTTGTTGCTGGTGTGAGTGATTGGTTTTGTTGATATTCTGTGCAGTAGTTTGTCTATTAGTGTGTGTTTGTAACCATTCTGTTGTGCTATGTATTTTATAGTATTCAATTCTATATTGTAATCTTCTTGTGACATAGGAATGTTTGTTAGTCGGTGGAGCATGTGATTGAAAGCGGCATGTTTATGTTGGGTTGGGTGATTTGATGTGTTATGTATTACTGTATCAGTTGTTGTGGGTTTCCTGTAAATTCTAAATGTTTTGAATGCATGTTCCTGCTTTGTTATAGTGATGTCCAAGAAGTTGATACTATTATTGTGTTCAAGTTCTAAGGTGAATTTTAAATTGGGATGGATTTTATTGAGATTGGTGTGGAATATTTCAGTTTGTCTTTTATTGCCTTTGTATAGAATTAGAATGTCATCAACATATCGGTGCCAGCTAATGATTTTGTCTGTATTATGTGGGATATGTTTTTGTTCTATATTGTGGACAAAGATTTCAGCTAGGATGCAAGAAATTGGGGAACCCATAGGAAGGCCATGAGGTTGTGAATAGAATTTATTATTGTATGTGAAGTAATTTTGTGAGGTAACCCACATAGCAAGAAAGATTGCAACAAGCCTTGATTTACACTATGCCTACAGTTGCCACATTGAAATCCAACTTGAATAGAATGCATTTAACTTGTCATTGTGAATTCGCTTGCGAACCCTTGAATACACAAGGGTGAAAAAATCCTATATATATGTTTTAAAGTCCCCATATATATATTTGAGCATTCACCCTCTATCACTCTTCTACCTGAAACCTGTTTTTCAATATAGCACGGTATTGTGTTACTGTGTGACTTTCGCAAGCGCCCACACCACCACCCATCACTACTACATTCAAGCAGTCCACTTCCCAATGTTGGGGATATATAAGAAGTCGTCCTATACCGCTTCTGTGGAGGAAGTCAGTACTAACGTCACATTTTAGAAGCTGAGCACCAATTTTTGAATTCTGCAGAAAACTACTTTTATTGCTAAGTTCAACTTATTCTTATTCTTAATAATATTCCTTCTGGAAGTATCTAATATTCTTTAAATTTCTGCAAGAGACAGCTGACCGAAGTCTTTCAGTCTCAGATGCACTATTATTTTGCTCAATTTCCAAAGCTCTACAAGGCAAAAGAAAAAATTCACAAAAAGCTTTAATATCAAAATGTTCTAAGTTCTCACCACAAAACATTCCTGTAAGTATTTAAAGGAAATGCTTTGCATTTTGAATGAGTAGCTTCATCTCCAATCAACAAAAAGTTAAAGCTTGAAATTTTCAAAATCTCAATCTTATTAAATCTATTGGCTACTTATTTCCAGTACCCTCCTCTCAGAAAACACTAAAAACTGAAATATATCATAATACTTGCCAGTGCATAGGCTATATTTTTGGCCATAAGATGATGCAGGTTGTGACTCATAATGAAAGTGATCACGCTGGACTAGTTATTATGGAATAATTATAAAATTATATATTGCTAAACCAATCCAAACTTGAACAATTTTGCAAAAACTTGAAATTTTACCATCACCAGAAAACCACCCCTGAGACTTAATGGTTGTTGAAGACAATCAAAATTATCAAAATATTTTGAGACCCACCTACTTTTCAATTTCCAGCATTTCTATTTTTATTCAGTTCCCAAGAAATTTTTTTCTAAAGTCTCATTATTTTCACAGTCTCCTCCTTCAAATTTTATTCAAATTTATTTGTATTTGCCACTGTATCCTATCAATCTGCAAATCAACTTTCACATCACCACTTTGGTTAACTTCTTTTAAATCAAGTTGACTTACTTTAAATTATGAAAAAAATCTAAATTTTCCAAGAAAATGTTCTTTTTATATGAAAATGAAGTTATCAATTATTTGACACCAACTCACCACTCAATTTTTCAAGGAGTGAAATGAATCGTTCTCAGCCCAAAAAGCTGTATCAAAACAAAAAAATTACTCGAAAATTTCAATTTTTATTTTTAAATTTTACGCATATTTCAAGTTAAGAAGGTGATTCAAAATTAAAAGAGAAAATCAGAAATTTCCCACAAGTTAAATTTACGATTTTTTCAACCCCTGAACCCCTCTGAAATCGTTTTGATTTCCATTTAAAAACACCCCTGCCCCCACCTATAAAAATCACACTCATAAAAATCTGGTTAATTGGGATTTTCCAGAATCATTGGCATCTTGAAAATCTCTATTCTCAATTTTTACTTTACAGTTATATTTAAACAGTATTGTGCAATATCCTATCGATATACTATAATTTCTGCCTCTAGAATGTTATTTTATTAGGCTACTTCACAACGTAGGACGTAAGTTTTATTTATAGATTTTATACTTAAAAAGTAAGTAATTTGTAATATCCAGGCCACATAAAACTAGTGATGTAAGAAATTAAATTGATGTAAGAAATAAGTGGAATTTATAGGTACAGATATTTTTCAACACGTAGACTGCCATGTCACCATTTCTGTAACGCAGTGGCATTTAACACCAGCTTCTTGATCAATTCGGTTCTCAAGAGTGAAAGTAATATTGAAAGTTTGATTGATTTTGAGACCAGTTGAAGTAGTTCAATAATGATTAATTACTTATTAGCAAACAGAAATAGCTACTTAAAATCGTCATTATTTATTTCATTCTTTAAAACAAGAATGTTGAAATTTTAAAGGAGAATTTATGCATAATCATGTCTAGATTATGAGATAGGAATTGCTCAAAAATATATCTAAACAGTTTTTATTCAGGTCTATTTAGAGGTTGAAGAGTAGAAGATAGTTTTTTTTTTAAGAGAATAATAGCTTGAATATGTTGAATTTAGTGATAGAAGAGAAATTCAAATTACTTTGAGCTAAATGAACCAAATAGAATAGCTTATGATTAAAAAAATATATATGTAAATTTTTATCATTATTTGTATTTAATTTGAGAAAGAAGTCGAATTTCTACTGTTTATTGTTCGACCAAACATTTGACCCCTGACAAAATTGTTTGTTGATGGGACGCTAATTAACCTTCGTATGCTTTCATAATATCATGCGAGACACCGACTGTCAAAAGTTTTGGTTGTTTCCTTTGATAGAAGGCGGCTTACTTTCCAAACACATGAAAGAAAACCCCTTATTCATTGACTTTTAGGCATCCTTGCAGGTCCAAAGCATTGGGTACCTGGCATTGGTTGGATGTCTATTGTTTTTCATGCTTGACTGCACTGCTCCGCTATTATTTCGGTGAGACCCCGGAATATTTTTGTATTTCTAGCCTTGAAAACTTCGGGTTTGCCGTGAATAGGGAAGATTTCGTATCATAATAAACACTAGATACACTACTAGTACTAAAACATGTTCTAGCCAGGACTAGAGTTGAAAGATGAATACAGTCTATAGGTGTCATTTCATTTTTTTAATTTATTCATTATTAAAGCTATATTTTATTTAAAAAAAAAATACAAATAAGATTAGGACAACATTATGATTGGAATTACTCTGCTTATGTATTTTAAATAAATCATTGATATTGCAATTCTGACTGACTGAATATGATGATGTTCATTCACATATAATATTTTTTGTCTTGGAATTTTGTGTTTGCTTGCAAACTTTATAAAAACTGTTTTGGTTGTCTTCTGACTTCCAGTGCTCTTACTTCAAACTACAATGGTTTAGTTATTTAAAAGAAAGGAGATAATATACCCTTGATTGATTATTATTATTAATAGTAGTAGTTGTAGTAGTTACTAGCTGGTCCGGCGAACGTAGTAGCCTACATACAGTACTGCCCTTAGGAGGAAGGAAGGAGTTTAATATTTAGAAAGTGAAGCAGAGTCAATACATTGCAGCACAACGATGCCAGTTTCTTTATAAATATCAGTACAGTCAAACATTTACATGCGATATGATTGAGAACTTCCATTATAATTTACGTGGACCGACTTAATAATTTTTATTACCTACGCGGACTGCTGACTCCCTCAACTCTCATTTATCACCATACTACCTAAAAGTCCATGAATTTAATTTCAACTTGTATCTCAACCTAATTTTATATTTTATCAATGAATGCTGGAAATTTATCAAGTTGAATATTCTACTCATAAATGAATATAAAATGATAACAATTTCCTAGATTCGCGTTCCCACTAGCTTGATACATGATTAAAATGATTCTTGGCTTCAATTTTTCACAAAGAGCTGCAAAATTCAATATTTCTCCATGCACAAACTGATGATTCTTCTAATTTGAATTGTCCTTTTAATTTAAAGATAAAACTCGAGAGTAGGCCAACCGAAAACCATTCAATTAAAAACTTGTGGAAGCTACGGGAAAGGACACAAGAGAGAGCTCGATAAACTTCTCTTCTATTTTTGTGTAATCTCTTGAATTAACATTGAACGATTCACTAATACTGGAATATGTAAATTGTGTAAAAATATAAAAATTATTATGACTGGATACTGAATAGAACTTGCTCAAACTGGCAATTAGAGAATAGGCAAAACAAAATCTACAAAAATGTTTAATTTTCAATTAATAACACATCCAATTCAAAGTTTCAACTTTAAGTTATTTTGTAATTGCATGTGGATGCTGACGAAACCCTAAAATAATGATGGTCTGCTGTTTCTCCCCTGGAGGAAAAATTGTTTTCTAGGTCTTGAAAGTGCAACTCTAAGGTTTTTTGGTGGTAATCAACCTCGATCCTTAATCAGTACCCCTTCTATTCCTCTCCTTTTCTTTTCCCCTCCTTGGGCCGAGCGGGTCGGGGGTGGACTTCGACAGTAGTTGAGATAACGGAGCAGCCAGCCCTCTCTATATAGTTTAGTTGTGGTGTGCTAAGTGCCCGAGCTGCATCAATCTGGTCCGAAGCAGACTTCAAGGAAGTACATTTTCCCCTCGCTGGAAGTTTAAAGTAAGTGCCTTCCTTCATTATTTTTCCTAATTTTTCCAGAGCTTATTTTCCACCGAAATCCCGCAAGGCGGCGATTACATTTCTGGTCCTCCGGGCCGGATGAATCAGTCCTATTTAATTTACAGTCCAAATTTAAATTATTCTTTACCTTTCTTAATTAATTTCTATTTAATTTACAGTCAAAATTTAAATTATTATCTTTAACTTTCTTAGTATATTCATTAATTAATTTTATATTCAGTTTAATTACCGATGAAACACACAAATGCTCTTGCACAAATGTTATTGTCATAATTAAGTTACAAATTTCTTTATTTTATTTCGTAACATGTCTAAAACTGCAAGTCTCAGTGTACTTATTGCTAAACAAAATCAATTATTCCAAAAACTTCAAACTCTGTTTGATTTAACTAAATCTCCTGGATTAACAGGTTCTGTTAAGGATGAAAAAATTGAAAGACAATTTATTGCTCGTTACCGGCAAATTGATAATACGTATGATGAATTCAAAGATATTTCTGAACGAATTAATTTACTTAAAGTTGCTGCTGAACCTGAAAAAGAAATTGATTTCCAAACATTGACTGCCTTTGAAGATGTTTTATTTCAAGTTCAATCATTTCATGATGGCTATGATTTTTCAACAATTGAAACTTTGCAAGTTAAGCCGTGTGAGGTAGTCAAGCCAGTTCAACCTCGCTTGCCTAAGATAAGTATTCCAAGCTTCGACGGTACGTTGCAACAGTGGCCTTGCTTTCACGATAAATTCAAGTCACTTGTTCATGATAACATATCTATCAACTCAGTTGAAAAATTTCATTATCTCTTTTCTGCTGTAAGCGGTCCTGCTCTTTCGATTGTCAAAAGCCTGCCTCTTACTGGAGATAACTATGAAATCGTTTGGAATAGTCTATTAACTAGATATCAAAATAAAAGGGTGTTGGGAGCTGATCTATTAGAAACTCTCTTATCATTCAAACCGATGCATAAAGAATCTATTGTAAACTTTAATTTATTTCTGTCGTCCTTTCAAGACTCTGTTACTGCATTGAAAGCTCTCGAAATAGGTGACTTAAGTGAATTTATATTGACTCATCTAGGATTGCGTTGTTTACCTTTAGAAACTAGAAAACAATTCGAGCTTAAATCTAATTTTCATGATCTACCTAAATTTGATGTTTTATCTAAATTTATTCAAAGACAAGTTCACGCTTTAGAAGTTTCTGGTCATTCTTCTGATATACAAGTGAAAACTAAAGAGCCGTCTCTTAAAAATGCTTATCAACGATCGTCTAATAATTTGAAAAATGTTTTTACTGCTACTGCTAATAGTAATTCCTTTTCCTCTACTATGACACGTTCTTCTTCTTCTTCAAAAACGTGTCCTGTATGCAAATCTGATGAGCATTCTATCTATAACTGTGTTTCTTATGCCAATATGACTCCAACTCAACGCAGAATTTGTATTAAAAGTTTTAAATATTGTTTTAATTGCCTTAAAGGAGGTCATATGATAAATTCATGTCCTTCTACACGTTCTTGTTCAATTTGTTCATTGCGGCATCATACTTCACTACACAAGACTACAATTATAGATGATAAGGCGATTGCTAATCGCAAATCTAGTTCATCTCCTACAAATTCAAAGCTTCAGTCTAATTGTGATTCACCTACTGCTGGCCTTCACAGTCTAGGTTCAAATCAAACCAAATTTATTTTATTAGGCACTGCGGTTGTACATATAAAAAACAAGTTAGGAGATTATGTACCAGTGCGAACTCTTATCGATTCTGGAGCTCAAACTTCTTTTATTACTACTGCTTGCGCTCAACGTCTTGGTTTAGTAGTTAAAAAATGTGAACTTCCAATTGCTGGATTAGGTCAGAGTCTTGTTTCAAATATTAAAGGTTCGACTTCTTGTACAATTAAACCACGAATTTCTAGTAATCCGATCTTGAAAACTGAAGCTGTAATAATTTCAGAAATTACAAGTAAAATGCCTTCTTTCACTTTACCGAATGCAGTCTGTCGTCGGTTTAGTCACTTGATCCTTGCTGATCCCAATTATGATAAACCTTCGTCTATAGATTTTCTTATTGCTGCCGATCTGTTTCCATTCCTGTATGATGGACAACGTGTTCTTGGAGGAGATGGTGTTCCATCGGCATTAAACAGTATTTTTGGGTGGGTCATCACAGGAGCGATTGGATTCTCACTATCATCTCTACCTGTTACAACCGTAACAACTCATCTTTGCACTCAACCTATTGATGAAACTTTAAGAAAATTTTGGGAAATTGAAGAGCCCCCTGTGGCTAAGCCTATTTCTAATCCAGATGATTTATTATGTGAAAATATATTTGTTAAAAATTCTAGTCGTGCTGACGATGGAAAATATATTGTTCCTTTACCTTTTAGAGCTGAGCCCTCTTGTTTAGGTGATTCTTATTCACATGCTTTACACCGCTGGTTAGCTATGGAGAGACGATTCATTAAACAGCCCAAACTTGCTGATGATTATCATGAATTTCTAAGAGAGTATGAACGTTTGGGACATATGACACGTGTTCAATGTTCTAATACTCATGATCAGTCTTGTAATTATTTCATTCCACACCATGCTGTGATCAAAGAAACAAGTTCTTCTACAAAATTACGTGTTGTTTTTGACGGTTCTTCAAAGCCACCCAATGGCCAATCTCTTAATAGTTTGCTCATTCCTGGTCCCAAACTCCAAGGAGATATAGTGGATATTTGCTGTCGTTTTCGGCTTCATGAGTTTGTATTCACTGCTGATATTTCTAAAATGTTTCGTCAAATTTGGGTGCGTAATGAAGATCGTGCTTTTCAACAGATACTTTGGAGACCAGAACCAAACGGTCCAATTGAACAGTATCAATTGAATACTGTGACTTACGGTTTATCTTCAGCGCCTTATTTAGCGCAACGCTCCTTGAATCAACTTGCGATTGATGAAGGCTTCCAGTATCCCAATGCTAGTGAGGTTATCACTAAAGATATTTATATTGATGATATTCTAACTGGGTCAGATTCTAAGGAGAAACTTCATGATCTTAAAACGTCTGTCATATCACTGCTCTCAAAAGGTGGCTTTGAATTGAGAAAGTGGAGTACTAATACGCCTGATTTATTAGTTGATCTTCCATCTGACCATGTTGAAACACCCCTACGCTTTGATGATGATGGTCATGGAGTTATTAAAGTTTTAGGTCTACAATGGAGTTCTTCACTCGACTCTTTTTCTTACAAGGTTACTTTGTCTGAGGCTGGCTGTACAAAGCGCTCAATTCTATCACATGTGGCTCGTTTATATGATCCTATGGGCTGGTTATCGCCTCTTATTTTTCGTTCTAAATGTCTTATTCAACACTTATGGCGTTCAGGTATTGATTGGGACGAAGATGTTCCATCATATATCTTGCAAGAATGGAATAATTACTGTGAACAATTATCACTTATTGAACAATTATATATTAAAAGATGGATGTCCCAAGCTGGCATTAATAGCACATATTTAGTTGGGTTTTCTGACGCTTCCGAAAAAGGGTTTAGTGCGGTTGTTTATTTGATAACTCATGGTCAAACAATCACTTCCACTCTTATCCTTGCTAAATCTAAAGTGGCTCCTGTCAAAACACTTTCAATTCCTCGTCTAGAATTATGTGGTGCTCTCTTACTGAGTCGTCTTCTTGATTATGTGCGTAATATTTTTAAAGAGGTTCTTCATATCTCTCAAATTTATGCGTTCACGGATTCAAATAATGTTCTTGGCTGGTTGCGAACTTCACCACACTTGCTTAAAACGTTTATAGCTACAAGAGTTAGTAAAATTCAGGAGACTATTTCTCCTTCCTCGTGGTATCACGTTTCCACACATTCAAACCCAGCTGATTGTGCTTCTCGAGGTTTGTTACCAAGAGAATTACTGGACCACCCACTTTGGTGGAACGGGCCCGAGTGGCTATCACAACCTTTGAACGAATGGCCACTTCATGACTCTGACAATCTATTTATTACAGATTCAAATGAGACGAAACAAATGTCAACAGTATGCTCTTTTCTAACGACACTCACTTCTTGGGATATAATTGAAAAGTTTTCTTCTTTTACTAAACTACAGCGCATGACAGCATGGTGCTTACGTTTCAAATTTAACTTAATGTCAGCTAAAGATAAACGACTTTATGGACCACTTTCTAGTGAAGAACTTAAAACCTCATTGAATTTTCTTGTTAAAGTTGTTCAACAGAAATATTTTTCTGAAGATATTCATCTGGTAAGCCAAGGCAAAAGGTGTACTACTTCTTTACAGAAGCTTGTTCCTTTCCTTGATGAGACGGGTGTTCTCAGGGTGGGGGGAAGATTGAAACATGCTCATCTTCCTAAATCGTCTATGCATCCTGTGTTGTTGCCGAAATCCTGTCACCTCACAAATCTCATAATAGATTTTTATCATTTAAAATATTTACATGTTGGACCACGTGCATTACAGTCATTGATAGTGCGAAAATTTTGGATTTTGTCAGTCAGAAATGTTATTCGTTTTCGTTTGTCAAAATGTATCACTTGTTTCAAGAGTAGGGCAGTGCCTAATTATCCTAAGATGGGAGATCTCCCTCAACACCGAGTTATACAGGGTCGTCCATTCATTAATGTTGGAATCGATTTTGGTGGCCCATTTTCTATTAGAGAGAGTAAGCGCCGTAATGCTAAAGTTTCTAAGGCATATCTTGCATTATTTGTTTGTTTCTCAACAAAGGCTGTACATCTTGAAGTGGTGTCTGATTTGACAACTGACGCCTTCCTTGCTGCCTTTGACCCTTTTGTATGTAGGCGAGGATTGTGTCACAATGTCTATACTGATTGTGGAACCAATTTTGTTGGTGGTTGTCAACGTCTCAAAGCTTTATTCAATTTTTTGAATTCATCTTCTTGCTCCATTGAAGCTGATTTAGCACAGAGAGAAATAAACTGGCACTTTAATGCCCCCTCAGCTCCTCATACAGGAGGCCTTTGGGAGCGTGGTATACGCTCTGTCAAATATCACCTCTATAAAGTCATTGCGGACCGTGCTTTGACGTTTGAAGAAATGGCTACTGTCCTGACAAAAATCGAAGCTGTTCTTAATTCAAGACCATTGTGTCCACTTTCAAGTGATCCTACCGAAATTGACGTTTTAACTCCAGGACATTTTATTACTGGAGCTCCCTTACTTGCGCCTCCTGAACATAACTATAGTGATTCACTGGATAACCAACTCGACCGGTGGCAGCGCCTTTCTAAAATAACCCAGCATTTTTGGAAACGTTGGTCACGTGAATATCTTCACACCCTGCAGCAACGAAATAAGTGGTTTACTGAAACTCCAAATATCAAAGTTGGAGATCTAGTTTTACTGGTAGAGCAGACTCCTCCTCGCAAGTGGCGATTAGGGCATATTGAAACTGTTCATCCAGGAGAGGACGGTGTAGTTAGAGTGGTTACAATTAGAACCACAACTGGGACTTACTTTCGCCCTGTGGTAAAGGTATGTCCTCTACCTCTTTAAGTTTTTATTTTAAATATTTGTGCAAGATGCTATTTTTGTTTCATTTGTAAAGTATTCTCATTTTTTTTCAATTTTGTTACATTTTCAACTAATTTTTTGCCATTATTTTTATTAGTTATTATTTTTTCTCAATTTTTTGAAATCAGACTGATTTCGGTGGGGGGTATGTTCGATCCTTAATCAGTACCCCTTCTATTCCTCTCCTTTTCTTTTCCCCTCCTTGGGCCGAGCGGGTCGGGGGTGGACTTCGACAGTAGTTGAGATAACGGAGCAGCCAGCCCTCTCTATATAGTTTAGTTGTGGTGTGCTAAGTGCCCGAGCTGCATCAATCTGGTCCGAAGCAGACTTCAAGGAAGTACATTTTCCCCTCGCTGGAAGTTTAAAGTAAGTGCCTTCCTTCATTATTTTTCCTAATTTTTCCAGAGCTTATTTTCCACCGAAATCCCGCAAGGCGGCGATTACAATGATGGTCTGCTGTTTCTCCCCTGGAGGAAAAATTGTTTTCTAGGTCTTGAAAGTGCAACTCTAAGGTTTTTTGGTGGTAATCAACCTCTTGAGCATATGAAGTAAAATGAGCATTTGAAGCCCATCCGCAAAATATTGACTGAACTTTTCTCCTTTCAAGCTTACTGTGTCAACTTCATTCAAGTGGCCTGAGGGCCCTTCAAGCCCATGTTTAGGAAAATAAAATAGTTATTGTCAA
The DNA here is from genome assembly GCA_948455865.1 of Conomelus anceps. Taxonomy (NCBI): domain Eukaryota; kingdom Metazoa; phylum Arthropoda; class Insecta; order Hemiptera; family Delphacidae; genus Conomelus; species Conomelus anceps. Next base: position 1,788,704 of record OX418227.1, read on the forward strand.
AGTCCATATAGTCAATGGAGGCCTTCCTCCCTCTGACGCTAAAGTTAAAATAATAAAAGGGGTGAACTATGTATTACGTAGCAGTTATGTCAAAATTATATCAGAAATAATAATTTAAAGCCAATACATGAGATGTATGTGGAATGAAAGCCAGTTAATATTATCAATATAATAAAATAATTTATACAATATAATATGCATTATATACTCTGCACTAGTCAGTGGCATTTCAGTTAAACCTGTTACAAATGCGACTGAGCTACAATTCTAGTACATGAAAAACTAATAGCTACCCTTATACCAGATGCAAATTCAATTTAATTAAAATAGTGCTAAAATCAGGTTTTTGGAAGCTGTTTTTGTAATTTTGCTGAATATTGATCGGCTACCTGAGCTAAAAGCGGAGAAAGATGAGAAAGGGTGAATAGAATAAAGGAGTGAGTGAGAGAGAAGAGAGAGCGCATGTGAGTGAGAGAGAAAAAAATTCGAACACCAAGTGTATTAACCAAGACAAAATGGAAATCCCTAGAATCAAACCATTTCTGTCATAGCTAAACAAGCCAGGTACAGTTTTTTTTGTAACTGGAAATTGTAAACGGATGGCATGGTGGAAGGGTGGCTGCTATTTTGGGAAGTAGGTGGGGTATGTTCGTTGACAGCCCCATTGTCTATCCAAGGTTTAAGAATGCTGTGCCTGGAAGGTTTTGCGGGCAGCAACTAATTCCTTCATTGTTTTGTTCCCGCCAACACTTGAGGATTTTCTGACTCTTCACCTATTTGGTAAAATCCAACTGACCATTTCAGTTCTAACTTGCTAGGTAAAGGTGATAGTATCTGTGAAGTGTGAGCTCTGAAAAGTTGTTCCTGTTTTTTGCATACCTAATTCTACACCGACAAGAACGAATTGCACATTGAGTACGGTAAGTAAAACTTATTTATATCTTGGCTAATAACTAATTATTAGCAATTATATAACTAACTAATATAGTGTAGCCAACATTCATCTATAAATAAGCTATGTATTTCATCCAATTCTATCAAATATATTGCTTTTGGCAGAGTGAAGGGATTAATGAGTTAATTAAAGAGAAAATATACAAAACCGGGCGCGCGGTTCAACAAAAATTATCCAGTACAGTAGGCTATAATTCTTCTCTGGTTAAATTCTTATTAATGTAGACTGCAAGTTGCATGGTATTTCTAATTGTATTTTTTTATCTTATGTTAGTTATCTATAACCGAAAATGGTTTCATCAACGAGTTAAATACATTTTCTTTTAATTGAACACACAGAACGTCTGCAGCATTTTAATTGCTACTTGAACATTTTTGCGAATAATTTTAAACGTAAAGGCGGTAACTTACAAAACTTTGTTTTTCTAAAACCTTTCCGTAATTATTTCAAACTAAATAATGCAGCCTTTGGTCATAAATTTTTCTCATAGTTATAGTTAGTTGGTCATAGTTATTTTTTGAAAGATGACTACCAGCATATGTGGGCTATTGAACGTAATAAAAATAAATGAGTTCAAACATGAATAATTGTTGAAAATACTCTACTGGTGAATTTAACATTTACTTATCCGTGTGATAGCTATTTCGGATTGTTCTAATGCTTCCTCAGATACGGTTGGAGATTACTGAATCAGGTCTTGAAAATTGGGCTTTGGAACATGTAAAACTTTCTTCAAAGCCCAATACTCAAAACCTGATTCAATAGACCTCCAACTGTGATTGTGGAAGCATTACAACAATGTGGAATAGATATCACTCGAATAAGTAAGAGTTCAGTTTATTAGTAGAGTATTTCCAACTAATATTTATGTTTAAATTTTAAGTGGAAAAGTAATATGAAAACATCAAATAAATGGATTTATTAATGAAACTAAAGAGCTATTATAAATGGTTACCTAATTATTGATATACTCACTGAAGTATTGATTGAATTGATAATAATTTTCCATTAAAGCTGTGACACAACTGCTTTGTTGATAAATTTATTGGGAGTATAATAAATTTATTTCTGTCACTCAACTTTTATGGATTGAATAGTGCGAGAAAAGCTGACAGTACGTGACCTGCAATTGAATCTTCTAATAAAAGTTACCGTATTAGTTATTTTATTTATTGCAGTTTAATTTATTTGTTTCTCACGAAAAATATCTTTGTAAATTTAGGGTTGAAAGAAATATTTAAAAAAATGTTTTAATTGAGAAATGAATAGGCCATGTCATTGACTCCCTATAATCGATTATCCCGTATTTTCATGTGTGTTCCTCGTCATTTATTTGTGATGAGCTGAGAATATGATTGATGCTGATGACTGATAGGGTATCTCCAAAGAGCCAAGGGATGAATAAATTATTTATGGGATATATAAAAAATATAATATTCAAAAAATATATTTACGAATAAACTTGGTTTTTAATAATAATTATTAAGAGCCTATCAAGCAGATCATTCAAAAATATATTTACTTGATTTATAATAACTATTAAGAGCCTATCAAGCAGAACAAATCAATATACAGTACAAACATGTTTCAGATGTATGCTGTATGCAAACTCCCAGATGGAGGATTGGTGATTGTGCACATTGGCTAGTGGACAGCAATACAGTGACATTTTATCCATCTAAGCCACAAAGCAGAAATATAACAGCATTGTTGAAAAAATGTATGGAGCCCAATTATGACCAGTGAGACAAGTATCCAGTGGCAGCCATGGAGTTATAAGGTAAATTTGCTTATTTTTTTTTTTAATTTTTAGAAGATGACACCCACATAAATCTTAGACCTGTGCGTGGTGATTGTTGAGTTGGACCTACAGTTTTAGGTGGGTTCCAAACCACCAGGAAGTGATTTTACAGCAAATGATATATAGTTACATTTAATTTTCCATGATGCATTCCACGTGAAGCGCATAACAGTGGCTACAGTGTTTCTTATTTTGATGAAGTGTTTGCTTATTATTATATATTCATCTTGAATCTATTCCTAAAAAATACATATACGAATATGCTATTATAATATATGCTAATAGATCTTATAGGCTTATATAAATTTATATATCATATAAATTACTAGCCGGCAGGCTCGCTTCGCTTGCCTTCACCGTTTAAACACTTCAATACATGAAAAAAATACTTTCTCACCAGATTAACAAAATCGGATATTACAATCTAGATAACCACGCTTTGCAATATCAACTGCATTCATAAATCATCTTTAAATCCATCAAAATATCCACCGATTATTTATACAGAAAATATTATATTATTTGAAGTTTGGTGAACGGAGTATATCTGTGTTTATTTCACAAAACAAAATAAATTTTTATCACGTCACCAAGTCATTTCTATTAGACATTAAAGTCATACATCTGAAGAGACTACTTATATTGTTCCAAATACCTGATTCATAAATTTTATCTCAAAACGCCTTTCACATTTCAGATAAATCAATTCATAGAATAATTAAATATGTAGGTACCATATACAAAATTATTTACTCAGTAATAAATCTTTATTTTACTAAATTGGAGAATTATTCAGTTCCTCTTAGGCAAAACTGTTATTCTCATGAATATCTGAGCCTTGATGGAGGCTCGACTAGAAGAATAAAAGGGGCTGAGAGCTATCCTAAGATGTAGCCTACTATCTTGAAATCTGATGCTGATCCCATATTATGATGGAATAGTCCATCATAAATCATATGTTTTGTAGAAGAAGGTCAGAGTGCCTTTCCTTTTAAATTAATATCCAATAAATGCAAGCATATTTTTTAAGTCCATACACATACATTGCTGCGCATTCCCAAAACGAACATCCATGCAAAATTCCTATGGTTGATGAACTGGCAATGCAATTTTCATAAACTTGAAAAGTAGTGATGGCTGGGAAGATGAGAGTTGCATTTGGCAGAACTGATGTCGCTAAATGTGTTATGAGTGTATTACATTTATGTAATTCATCATATTATGATAAATACTGTCTTAAATAAGAGTGGCTGAAGTCTAGCTTTTTAGTAAGGTGGCTTCAGTGACAATGTCATATAAAAAAAACATAATTTGTCAACTAATGAAGTGAAAATGTCTGATTCCATCATAGACCTGACCTTGTTTGAGTAGCAGAAGCGTTTTGAGCTACACTTTTCACACCATTAGAGCTTGGCACAACTAGTCTGTACTAAACACTGAAGATGATAGAACATAATCTTGAAATCCGTTCATGACTAAATATTTTATTCATTTATTAAGGCTGTGCGCAGGGTTTTGGGTCATAATTTTTTTTCAAAGTTTATTGTATTGGATATTTTTAAGGTATTGAAATGTTGACTATTGCCATAAGAAATGATTTTTTTCATCAAATATTTTATGGAATATGGGAGTTCAAAGTTGAATTTTTTCGGTTTTTGGGGGCAATTGATCTCCCCTACAAGTTATTTTAAACTTTTGGTAATTTATTTTTTAATTAAGGACCCATTGAGGAACAGAATGACATATTTTTCATTCCAATCAAACTATAGGTTTTCTCAAAATAAATTTTTTAAATCATGCAAAAATTTTCAGTTTTTCAAAAAATTATTTTGAAAAGACCAATTGTTAAATTGAAATAAAAATGTGTCATTCTTTTACCCAAGGTGTCTTTCAGTTATAAAAAAATTATAAAATGTTTAAAATAACTCGTAGGTGAGTTCAATTGCCCCCCAAAACCGAAAAATTTCAACTTTGAACTCCCATGTTCCATAAAATATTTGATGAAAAAAATAATTTCTTGTGGCAACAGGAAGCATTTCAATACCTTAAAAATATCCAATACAATAAACTTAAAAAAAAAATTATGACCCAAAACCCTGCGCACAGCCTTAAAGTAGCTGCATAATATCTTCATGTATTGTATTATGTATCATTTTGAATTTGGTATAATGCGAGCCTCTTTATTGTACCGTACTGTATTCTCGCACAAAAATATATTAATGGTGATGTTGGTGCATTCTCAGAACTGACCTATTGCAGATGCTTTGTGACAAGAAGAAATTAGCAGCCGATTTACTCAAATTCTATTCTTTATATATCTGATTACTCTCAATGATTTTTGAGAGTTCACCCTAAAATAAATATATTTTTTACTTTTCCATTTCCAGTTTACCTACATTCTCTGTATTTCAACCAAAAGTGGCTTCATAGAAAGGTTTCATGGAGTTTGATATAAAAAATTAAGAAATGTTGATGATATTGTTTTTTTTTTTGTTTGCAGTTGCTGTCTAAGGGCTTTTTGGAGAGTGCAAACCAGTCAGAATGGCATCTTTCGGCTGCAAAATGGATCCAGCAAGCTAAAGCAAGAGTGGAAAGGAGGTAAAATACATTTTAAAGCTATTTCTATCCATCCTCATAATCTTGAGACTTTCCATGAGTCATCGAATGAGTTTTGAGTTGTTTTGAAAATTTTGATGATTGAACACATAAGCCTGTAAATTGTACATGGTTGATGAGATGAAAAAAAAATGTATTTAGCAGAATCGGAAATCGAACTTTGACAAGTGATAGCCGAGTGCCGTAGCAGGTATCTGTTTAATCAGAGATACGCTACGAAACTCCTGGGCGTTTTTTGTAAGCGTGACTGATTGGATTGGCCAGCAAAAAAAGTATCTTTTCTCTGCTGTAAAATTACTTCCTGTTGGTTCGAAACCCACCTAAAACTGTAGGTCCAACTCATCATTCACCATCATCCAATTCATTACCCACGCACAGGTCTCAGAAAAAAACTACTTTTAATGAGTTTAATTTCCAACTGTGCTAGGTACTATTTTTTAATTTCATCTGCCATGTATAATCTACTATACTTAGTCACTTATGTAGTCGGATCATGGTGATGGTATAGTGGTTCCCAAACTTTTTTGCCTCATGGACCCCTTGCCGTAATTTTCGTTTTTAGGTGGACCCCCTGCATAAATTTTATAATTTTTTCCTAATTCATCAGTTGGAATGTGCTTTTGATAGCTGCTAGGGTAGGCCCACTACTACTGGCAAATAGATTCTAATTATGCATTGCAGTGCAGTAAACGTTCAAAAACAAACATGTGTCTAAACTTAGTACATTTTTGTTATGTAATCGAATTTGAATTGAAACTAAACACCTTGTTATTATTAGTTATAGCAAAATGAATTAGTGGAACTCAAGAAGTAAATGACTAATGACTGTATTTTATTAAGCAACATTGCCTCCTTTAAAACCAAATATAAAATCTCCGTGATTTTTTGAAAATGCCTTCATGTCATAATAATTATTATTTAGAAGGGTATACTGTATGTACGTATTTATAAATTACTAGCTGGCCTGACGCGCATTGCTGCGTTCTCATAAAAATTCTCCTTGATTTTATTATTCGCCACCTCCCGCTGAGGTTACATTTCAAAATAGGAAAGAAATTAGTCCTAGGGCTCTTCCAGCTGATCATAGAGGCTTTGTTATTTTCTTAATAACCACCTCTGAATGAAGAAACATTTCAAATTTAAACCTCCTACGACTATATAAGGGTAGAAGCTAGGTTTTTGATTTTATTATTCGCCACCTCCCGCTAAGGCTGCATTTCAAATTTCTAGCTGCATTAGTTAACAGATGTCATCAACCTTGCATAATTACATTTTATCATACCTAGTCATACGTTTCCTACATATTGCAAGGCTCCGACTGCATGGTAGCCTACATGCAAAGTGCAAAGTCTTTTGCTGTTCAAAGACAGCGTAAATAACGCCGCTAAGGGGCCTGTCATATGATTGAAAACTGTTGACTTCTATCAGCTGTTCCTTCAAGCTGTTTGGCCGGCAAGCTCAGTAGGTTAGGTCTTTAAAAAGGATTAATTGATAATAACTATTAGCTCCCCTATTAAAATTTATGGTCAGAAACCATCCCCAATATTCACACAACATATTCCCAAAGTTTCATGCCGATCTGTCAAGTGGTTTTACACTATATAGGGGACATACATACATACAGACAGACATTCATATATATATATATAGACTATTATGCAAGTATATATACCATATATCACATGTACCCAATCACCCGAACCAAAGACATTCGCTATCGTGGATCCTCATTAACATATCATGGACCCCTAATCTTATTTTTTACTGGCATGTACCCCTGGAAGATCTTCGTGGACCTCAGGGGGTACACATGGACCACTTTTGGAACCACTGGTATAAAAGCTATAAAATTATCCTTGAAAATGGTTTAGAATGGCATGGAGAGTAAGGCCTACATGGATAATTAAGAATAATTAAAGTTCTTGTCTTTAGATAAGTTTTATTCCACTCTTGGACTTTATTAATGCTACCATAATATTTCTCTATGGATAGATGTACAATGCGCGCTCTTTGCTGCAGTTTGAATTAATGTGAAAGACTTGATGCAGTTTGAACTTCCTGAAAACTCTTTCTGCATACTAGCAGATAAAAGTCCGAGAATTTTATTCATATTCAGTTGTGTTTAAAATCATTAACAATATAATTTGATCAAATTTGGGGCTAATTTCAGTTTTTTCATATGTCAGTAATAATGAGTTTCTGTAGTCATTTATACTTTTGAATAACTAGCACACTTGATCAAATTTGGGGCTAATTTCAGTTTTTTTATATGTCAGTTGTTGATACTAATTCCCCAAAAAATATGATATTGTTTATTCAACATCAAATTTCTCAATAATGAGTGTCTGTAGTCATTTATACTTTTGAATAACTAGCACACTTGAAATGAAATACTAAATAGCACACTTTTCCAATTTTACAGGTCCAAAATTCATACTGGCAGAGCTGAATCAGGATGAAGAAGAACTGCGAGTTGAAACACCAGCTTGAATTTTTCATTGTATATTCCTAGTTTGATTTCCATAGTTTTATTGTATAATTTTGTTTATTATTGTTTTAAACAACTATTTTCGTGATCTGCTGTATAACTATTCATATGTAGAAACTTGCTATGCAGAACTGACCCTTTTGAGTCATGGCGGATGCCTTTCAAACTATGTACTTCCTCAGCACTTGGTTGCTGACTCACTCGCCTATCTGTCCAAGTCTGTTCTTCAATAAGACGTGTTATAATTTATAACTATTACATCAATAATAGTCTTTTTACAGTTAATTGATAACCCGAGCCTATATCCAGATGAGCTGCATTAACACTCTTTTTTCAATGAATATTATAGATTTTGTATTGGTTTACCATAAAACATCTGTAAAAGATTTGGGAAATTTCCTACAGTAATTTCATGTCATCTAAAATGCCCATTACAAAAATATAGTTTGTTTCTTAGCTGTTTTCATATAAACAGGAGGGATGATGACTACTTCTATCGACATCTTGTTTTATACCTTATAATTTAGTACTGTATTGTGAGCAAGTATTGTATATTGTAGATTGTCAACTATTTATGTTGTATATTGGATAGTTATGAAATACATATTTTTCTAACAGTTATTCCTCTTATATTTTTCTGACTCACCTCTCCAATTGCTCCTATATAATCAAAATTAAATAATGATTCCAGATGGTACATGATTTAGAACACATAAAAAATGTGTATACCAAATAATGCAAATGGGGTGAATGGTATAATATGTTGCTCCTCTTTATTAAATTGGTATTTGATGATTCAATGTGTAATGAAAACCTTCAATTATTTTAATAAGCAGTGATATTTTGCAACTTAAAGTTACACAACTTTTTCAAATCAAGCTTGAGAGAATTGCTGAAGCATTTTATTGAGTTTTTATGGTAAATTCAATGACTTTCAATCAATTTTAATTAAATATATATTATATTTTCACTCATTTCAGGCCAAACGTTTTTGACTCATCTTCAAAGATGAGGCCTTTGAAGATGAGTCTCCACGAAAAAAAAACGTTTGGCCTGAAGTGAGTAAAAATATCATCTATTCTCAATTAAATTTGACTGCAAGTGGTTGAGTTTACCATAAAAAGTGAATATTACCAATGCAGATCTTTATGGAACAAGAAATCCAGGAATTTATTGAGCTTGAAATGCTTGCCAAAGCTCTTTTTATAAGCTTGAATCTAGATTGCAATGATTGCAAGACACTTGATTCATACTTACATCAAGGTTGAATTGCTTGCTGACACCATCAATATATACTTGGATCAAACTTGCAGCCACTTGCCTATACTTTTCATCCACACTTTCAAAGCTTGAATCAAACATTGATTCAAACTTTCAAAGCTTGGATCAAGATTTGATTCAAACATGCAGAGCTTGAATCAAGCCTTAATTCAAGCCTGCAAAACTTGAAACAAGCATAGATTTAAGCTTAAAATGCTTGCAAACCCTTGATTTCACTTGAATTAGGCCTGAGAAGCTTGAATTTCAGTTGCAAAATACACTTGAATCAATTTTGCATTGCAAGCTTGCCACAAGCTTGAAATGGGGGTAGTTTACCATTTGAATCACACTTGTTTAAAGATTGTTGAAAAATTCCTTCAAGCTTGCTGCAAGTTTTCATGTTTGACATGTCAATCTCATTTCAATTTTGAATCAAATGAATTTTGCTATGTGGGAACTAGTGTTGTGAGGTCTAAAATTTCTTGGAGCTGTTCAGGTGGTGTGTTGTTTTGGATGAGCATTTGTTTAAGGTGAAGAAGTGTTTCATGTATGGGTACATTGGTGTAAAGATTTGTAATGTCAAGAGAAGATAGTGTGGAATTGTGTGGTATATGGATTTTTTGTAGTTTGTCTATCAGGTCTATGTTATTTTTTAATGCTGTGTGCTGATGGAATGTTATGTTCTGTCTTATTGTTTTATCTAGGAGTTTTGCTAATTTGTGTGCAGGTGCATGTGTGTGATTTATGAGAGGTCTGATGGGAATATCTGCTTTGTGAATTTTTGGTAAGGCATTTAGTTTTGGTGCTGATGGATTTATGTGTTTGAGGTGCTTTTTGTGGCTGTGAGGAATGATGTGTTGAGTACGATTGATGGTATCTTTCATTTGTGTTTGATACTTAGGAGTGGGATCATTCTTTAGTTCCATGATTTTATTATTAGTAATGAATTGTTGTACCTTTGTGTCTATTTCTGTTTTATTGATAATGACTGTGATGTTGCCTTTGTCAGCTGTGGTTATGATCAGGTTATGTGCTTTCTGTTTTTTCCTAATATTTTTCATGGTTATAAAATCTGGGTTGGTTTTGGATTGGACTTTGAAAGTGTTTTTATTGCGTGATATGTCCTGCCTCAGGTATTCATGTACATGGATACTTGTATTTTGTATAGCAGTTTCTGTGTCTATTATAGTTTCAGTCAATTGTTTTTGTGAGAGGTCATGTTGTTTGTGTCATGTTCTTCACAAAAGAACAATGAATACCACACAAATCGACTTCAATAGATCTGAAATTGAACTACTTGATAAGGGACTAAAACACAACATTAACACACAACATGACCAAACATGAATTAACATGCAAACGACTTTCAATCAGCTCTGCCAGCCTATTACAAAATATTACTTTGCCAGATTGATTGAGATGTAGACCATGATTAGTGAAGTTTTGCTTTTCAGCCTTTAATTTAGAAAACAAATCCCCAATTGCTTAGAATTCTTATTTTTTAGGCTGTTGATTGTATTATGGATTGATTTATTTGTTGACTTAATGGTTTCATTTAGCTCTGGCCTATCAAACCTATACGGAATTGCACTTATTATTACATTAGTTTTTTGGCTGAGTAGCACAATCTCTTTAATTTTTCCATTTATTTCAGGAAGATTTTTCAGATTAGGTTCATTCATATTGTTTGAACCACCCAGTACTATTAGAAAATCGTTTTTATCAATATCTTTAGTTTGTTCCTATGCTGACTCTATGATTGCGTTTATAGGGGCACTTGGTTTGAAAAAGCTCTGAACTTCATACTTATTTTTTAACCTTTTATTTAGTAGGTCACTACAGTCTCGTCCATGACTGGATGTCAAGAGCAGTACTCTACCTTTCCTATCGTTATTTGCCCTTACTTTAGTTTTGGTTGCTGTTTGCAAAACCTGACTATACGTTTTTGTTTGACCATTTCTATTAATTTTTTCCCCATTTGATTTAGGTTCTAATTTTTTTGTATTGATCAGAGGTTCAGATCTTACATTAGCCAAGTTTATTTTTGATTTTAATATTTCGATTTCCTCTGACATTGACCTACATTGACTCATGAGATTTAGTATTTCAGTTTTATGGTCTTCCTGCTGTAATTTCAATATAACTTCCAGAGATGTTATGTGATCCACCAACCCTATCCATTCTTCCTCAGAATGTTTTAGTGATGATTCCAATTTTGTTTTTAATTCGGTGTGATCACTCATTAGTTTAGCAACCTTTTCTTCTACATCTACAGTAGCTTTAAGAGCTAAAGGAGATTTTTTTAGTGTTACTTGAGAATGTGTAGTTACCTGCGGTTTAGTTAAACAATTTGATTTAGATGATTTGTTTGGACTCATTTTCTTAGCTAAAAATTGTTTTCAATTGATTTATGTTAGATGTTTAATGAAGTATTACTTAATTTATTATAATTGTCAACTCGAGACTATTTAATTACAAGAGAATTTATCAATATTGGTACACCTAACCTTGGAAATAGAATTTGACTTTTCAGTTCAATACTTTAATTTATATTAGACAAATTAATGATGTAAATTATTAAGATATTATAAATACTAATAATAATAAACAAAAATACAACTTATCCGTTCAAATTAATATTCTATTCTTCAAAATTCACAGAGCCTGTTCTGACAACGTATGCACTATACCACTGCTACCTTGATACTCTATATGAGATGTATAGAATGTTGAAGTTACTCTACTGAGAGGAACTCTATTGTTTGTTCCACGAGAGATTGGAGTGATGTTCCATTTACTGAGTCAATGACGTCAGGGTTTGGCTGGAGGCAAACTGTTAAAAAATAAAAATCAAGTGGAAACTTGTCTAGACTGAGGGATGACTGTGAATAATAAAATTACACATGCAGCACAGAACAATGGCCTTCCTTCCTATTGGCCACAGCTCTCTGTACCATTTAGAATTTGAGAAAAGCTTCACTCCAAACACTTGTGGAAAAGACCATGTGCATCTGTGAATAGAATTTTTGCATGAGCTACAAATATGATGAAATGAAAGTTGATTTGATGGTATAATTGTGTAATATGGTGCAGTTTGTTTTACAGAAGAGTAGTGTCAAACATCGATTAAGCCTATTAAAAAATGATAGATGAACTAAGAGAACCAAATGTAAATTTCATTTACTAGTTTTCAATAACAATAATATTTATTGTTTTAATATCAGCAATAATAATATTTATTATTTTAACAATAATAAGTAGTATGTTGTTGAATCACAAAAAGTAGCCCATTTTGTTTTAAATAAATAGACACCACAAATCATGTTCTGAGTTTAAAGGAATCATGCACTTGCAAAGGTCTATGAAACACATTGCCAATAAAAATATTGCATAGTGATCATTATGCTCCAGTAATTAATGAGAAGTTGGCTTTCTGCAGAAATTAAGAGAAAAAAACAAAGCCTATTCAGCAAAATTATAAACGAACCTGAACATGTATACAGAGAACTACCAATCAGTGGCGGATCTACAGGGGGGCTAAGGGGGCTATAGCTATAGTCTCAACTTACACTGGATAAAACGGGAAAATTCCTAGATATGCAATATGCCAAATTGCTAATAATTTATCATGAGATTTACAGCCCTTCAAAATAATTAAAACAAAATTCGCCTTAAAAAATGATTGACAAATTGGTTCAGTTATGGAGTTGGAATGGTTGTGGAATTTCAGGCACAGATTAGTAGTTGAAAAAATACCAACCAAGAGCGCTATAGGGTGCTGAAAGTTCTTGAGATCTGGCTAGTCATCCCCGTGCCTATATACAGTGGTTTTTTATTATGCATAAGTGTTAGGTTAGGGACATGCCCTTCCATTATACTCGTTTAATTCATAATATTGATATTTCTATTTCTATTAGAGATGAAGTGGCTTACAGATTATTTCAGTATCAACAAAGTAAATAGTACTGTTTCTGTTGCTGATGAAGCAAGGGGAGAATAAAACAAAATGAATCCATTAAACAGTAATAGCAATAGTTATATGGTAATCGTAATGAAACAACTTGGTAGTTTGGTAAAACTAATGTTCTTAATAAAAATTGACTGGCAATTTAATATTTTGTGACAGCATAAATGGACAAAGAAATTGTCTAAAACTGTCATTTTGGACACATAGATTATAAAAATTTTCGGGGGAGGACCCCCGAACACCACTCACACTGTGGGGTATTTCATACCCCCCCCGACCCCCCCGGTTAGCCCCCCCTATGGGACTGTTCTAGATCCGCCACTGCTACCAATATTATTGAGAAGAATATCGCTAAGAAACATGATAGCAAAATATTGATTCTATTATGGTAATTGCTTCATAAATTTTACTGTTGCAACAGCAATGAAGAGGGAAATAGCCTTCAATTGACATTGCAAGAAAAACATAACTTTATTGAACATAATAACCAACTTGATAATGAAACACCAAAATTAATAAAACCTTAGCACTACCAATGAATTAAGAATGGTATTGATATAAAGTATATGAGAAAAATATTTGGGTTAGAAAAGCTCATTGCTGAGTTTGTTTGCTCTTCCCGATTAAGTGGTAAAGTTTTTTGATCGCCATCTATAATTGTACCATCTGGACCAGCAATACAGAGATGTGGATAAGGATGCAGACATATACAGTCAACACAAGCATGTCCTTTAACAGAATGCCAGTAGGGCCTTTCCCAGCGAATATTTCCAGCTGGTTCATAGTTGCAAACAAAATATAGCGTATATTCCTTTTTGCCTTTGGTTTTAATCAAGCGTCTTGCACAGCCCAGAAACCTTGTATCTTGCCAGATCATCTGGATCAGGTGATGCACCCCAGTAGCAATCAAGCTATGGTATCCTATCCAGGCTCCTGATGTAACATCCTTTATTTTATCCTCTCCCCAACGCTTAATGATGACTTCAGTGTCAAGATCATAGTAATTGGTGAAACATTCAGTGTCGACGTTCTGGTTGACTCTATATCCAAATGTATCCATGTTGGAGTCATATTCATAAGGCATACACTGATTGGCCCACCTTTGAGCAAGCATTTCCAGTTCATAGTCCCATGTTAGCTCAAACATGTTAGGAGCTATCCCTAAGTGTGAAAGGTTACCTGGAGAATACATTCCTGAAGCTACACGATCCCTGAGCAAGTTGTGATGCATCAGAATATCATGACGATCTTTGTCTGTAATTGGAACATCAATCACTTCCCCTTTACAGTTCTCACCAAGTTCAGGACCGTAAAAGCACATGACATGATCCCATCTTATCGCACAGTAGTCATAGTCATAGGCCTCGGGATGATTTTCACCCTTTACCATTGACATAATGTACACGAGCATTGTGATACAATTTATCTTGTACATCTTGCTAGAAACTTGAAGTATTTCTTAAAAAAATAACAACATTGTATCAACAGAACACAGTATATTATTTGCTAATCAAATAAATCAGAAGTTGAACAATCTTCTTATTGCACAATAATACACAAAAGTCTCTGGTTAAAGGAACTGCAATTGGTTTTTTAGAATCAATTACAAACTAAAAACTTGAACAAAGTCCCTCAGTGGGACCATAGCACATGACATGATTGTTTCAGTTAAGCAAGTATATCAATGCATTGCATTAGGATTCAATAAAATATCACAGTTATCAGTTTTTGAGCACCAAACACTTCTTGCCAAGACTATGTGATTTAGTAAACAAAGCGACTCACCTAAATTTTAATGACAATAATACAAGAAAAATCAAGTCTCACTATCCATTTCAATCATACTCAAATCATACAGAGTTTCAAGAACTAAAAATAATTCCACATCTTGAAAAAATGTCAAACTCTTGAAATTTATCAGATGATTCATTAAAGTCATTTATTATTATTTGAATGATAGAGTTCTTTCTTCTTCACATTTTCAATAAAAATAAGCCGACCACTGCATTTTCCCAGCTGATTTTTCATTTGCCTACCAGTTATGATCCACTTATAGCCTATGTTGGTTTAAGCTGGTTTCAAATCTACTGACACTCAATGTAACTTTTCAGACACATTTATATTTTTCTGTGGGTTTGTGTCAGTGTATTCACAATTACAGACATCGAGCATAAACTGGCATACCCGCATCGTATCAGATCAGACAAGTGACAGACCGTAAAAGACACTACTTTTTATTTTGTAGATTATGTCTTGGAGACTCCAGTTAAGGAGTATAAGACAAGTCAGATCAACAATATTATACACTAGATACCATAATTACTACAATTAGTTGAGGTGAGGCTTAATTTTGATGTGAAAGGAATGCTTGTACACTATAAAAAGCTTTATCAACTAAATATTTTTCAATTATTTTTTAAATATTTCTATATTTTCAAGACTCTTCAAAAACTGTGGTAGCTTGCTGTAGAATCTCCTACCAATATAACTAGGTTTTTGTTTGAATAAGCTACTATTGTGACTCACCAAGTGATAATCTCCTCGGCTTCTTGTATTATAATCATGCACATCAAGATTTTGGTTAATATCATTCGTTTTTACATATAAAGTAGCTTCATACACATATAAGCAGGGTACAGTTAGGAGACCAAGTCTCTTGAACAACGGCCTACATGAATCTAATCTATTTACTCTTTCTGTACACCTAACCGCTTTCTTTTGGATCTTAAACACCTTATCAAGATTTTGTTTTGATGAATTACCCCATACTAAGATAGAATACCTAATATGTGACAGTAAGAGCCCATGGTAAGCTGTAAAAAGTACCTTTTTGTCATTCAATCTAGCAAGCTGTTGCAGGACAAATACCCCAAATGAAATTTTACAGCATATTTTCTCAATGTATGGAGCCCATGTCAATCGTCTATCCAACAAAACTCCTAGAAATGCAATTTTTTCTTCCTGGTCTAATTGATTATCGTTTACAAACACGTTTATATAGCCCTATCTTCATTTAAACTATGTTTGTTTTTGAATTGAAGGTATTGGCATTTTTTACTATTTATAGTTAATTTCAACTGATTTAAAAATTGGACAATGGACTGCACACCTATATGGGCACTTATTTCTAAATTATCTAGAATGGAATTGCTGAAAATGAGTGATGTATCGTCTGCAAATAAGAGGGCTCTACCACTAATTAATTCTTTAGGTAAACGGTTGACATATAACAAAAAAAGCAATGGACCTAGTATTGATCCCTGAGGCACTCCAGCTTGCTCCTCTCCTTTTTTAGATTTATTCTTTACTAAACTATTACCAACTACTGTAGTTAGTTCTACACATTGTTTTCTCCCAATAAGATATGATTCAAATGATTTCAGTTCAACCCCATTTACACCTACATTTTGCAGTATTTCCAATAAGGTTCTATGATTAACACAATCAAATGCCTTTGACATGTCTAAGATTGCAGTAGCTTTATTACCTGAATCTATTATATCTATTAGTTTTTCAACTAGAGAAACTATGGCTGACTTTGTTGATCTCCCCTTCTGGAAGCCATGCTGTTCATCACAGATAAAGTTAGCTACTTGAAGATGCAGAAGTTACCTATTTAGAACTACTCTTTCAAAAATTTTACTTATTACATTCAAAATACTAATGGGCCTATAGTTTTCCACCTTTTCTCTATCACCACTTTTGAAGATTGGCAAGATCTTCCCCTCGCTTTTGCATATTGAAGTAGATTTACTTTATCTCTTAGAATCTTGGGAGCCTATCAGATTGCTACAAGAGTTCCTTCCACTAATGCTATCCTGAATTTTTATCGATGAACGTCTTTTAATACAATTGAAGATATGAATTTATCATTTGAAACTAGTTTCCCTTCCCGGCTTTGACCACTGTACGAAAAAGGTTTGTTAGATGATTGTTTAGAAGAATTATTGACAGTAGATTGCAAACGACTTCCAATCAGCTCTGCCAGCCTATTACAAAATATTACTTTGCCAGATTGATTTAGATGTAGACCATGATTAGTGAAATTTTGTTTTTCAGCCTTTAATTTAGAAAACAAATCCCCAATTGCTTAGAATTCTTATTTTTTAGGCTGTTGATTGTATTATGGATTGATTTATTTGTTGACTTAATGGTTTCATTTAGCTCTGGCCTATCAAACCTATACGGAATTGCACTTATTATTACATTAGTTTTTTGGCTGAGTAGCACAATCTCTTTAATTTTTCCATTTATTTCAGGAAGATTTTTCAGATTAGGTTCATTCATATTGTTTGAACCACCCAGTACTATTAGAAAATCGTTTTTATCAATATCTTTAGTTTGTTCCTATGCTGACTCTATGATTGCGTTTATAGGGGCACTTGGTTTGAAAAAGCTCTGAACTTCATACTTATTTTTTAACCTTTTATTCAGTAGGTCACTACAGTCTCGTCCATGACTGGATGTCAAGAGCAGTACTCTACCTTTCCTATCGTTATTTGCCCTTACTTTAGTTTTGGTTGCTGTTTGCAAAACCTGACTATACGTTTTTGTTTGACCATTTCTATTAATTTTTTCCCCATTTGATTTAGGTTCTAATTTTTTTGTATTGATCAGAGGTTCAGATCTTACATTAGCCAAGTTTATTTTTGATTTTAATATTTCGATTTCCTCTGACATTGACCTACATTGACTCATGAGATTTAGTATTTCAGTTTTATGGTCTTCCTGCTGTAATTTCAATATAACTTCCAGAGATGTTATGTGATCCACCAACCCTATCCATTCTTCCTCAGAATGTTTTAGTGATGATTCCAATTTTGTTTTTAATTCGGTGTGATCACTCATTAGTTTAGCAACCTTTTCTTCTACATCTACAGTAGCTTTAAGAGCTAAAGGAGATTTTTTTAGTGTTACTTGAGAATGTGTAGTTACCTGCGGTTTAGTTAAACAATTTGATTTAGATGATTTGTTTGGACTCATTTTCTTAGCTAAAAATTGTTTTCAATTGATTTATGTTAGATGTTTAATGAAGTATTACTTAATTTATTATAATTGTCAACTCGAGACTATTTAATTACAAGAAAATTTATCAATATTGGTACACCTAACCTTGGAAATAGAATTTGACTTTTCAGTTCAATACTTTAATTTATATTAGACAAATTAATGATGTAAATTATTAAAATATTATAAATACTAATAATAATAAACAAAAATACTACTTATCCGTTCGAATTAATATTCTATTCTTTAAAATTCACAGAGCCTGTTCTGACAACGTATGCACTATACCACTGCTACCTTGATACTCTATATGAGATGTATAGAATGTTGAAGTTACTCTACTGAGAGGAACTCTATTGTTTGTTCCACGAGAGATTGGAGTGATGTTCCATTTACTGAGTCAATGACGTCAGGGTTTGGCTGGAGGCAAACTGTTAAAAAAAAAATCAAGTGGAAACTTGTCTAGACTGAGGGATGACTGTGAATAATAAAATTACACATGCAGCACAGAACAATGGCCTTCCTTCCTATTGGCCACAGCTCTCTGTACCATTTAGAATTTGAGAAAAGCTTCACTCCAAACACTTGTGGAAAAGACCATGTGCATCTGTGAATAGAATTTTTGCATGAGCTACAAATATGATGAAATGAAAGTTGATTTGATGGTATAATTGTGTAATATGGTGCAGTTTGTTTTACAGAAGAGTAGTGTCAAACATCGATTAAGCCTATTAAAAAATGATAGATGAACTAAGAGAACCAAATGTAAATTTCATTTACTAGTTTTCAATAACAATAATATTTATTGTTTTAATATCAGCAATAATAATATTTATTATTTTAACAATAATAAGTAGTATGTTGTTGAATCACAAAAAGTAGCCCATTTTGTTTTAAATAAATAGACACCACAAATCATGTTCTGAGTTTAAAGGAATCATGCACTTGCAAAGGTCTATGAAACACATTGCCAATAAAAATATTGCATAGTGATCATTATGCTCCAGTAATTAATGAGAAGTTGGCTTTCTGCAGAAATTAAGAGAAAAAAACAAAGCCTATTCAGCAAAATTATAAACGAACCTGAACATGTATACAGAGAACTACCAATCAGTGGCGGATCTACAGGGGGGCTAAGGGG
Organism: Conomelus anceps; assembly: GCA_948455865.1. Lineage (NCBI taxonomy): Eukaryota > Metazoa > Arthropoda > Insecta > Hemiptera > Delphacidae > Conomelus > Conomelus anceps. The sequence continues at coordinate 1,807,939 of OX418227.1, forward strand.
GCTATAGCTATAGTCTCAACTTACACTGGATAAAACGGGAAAATTCCTAGATATGCAATATGCCAAATTGCTAATAATTTATCATGAGATTTACAGCCCTTCAAAATAATTAAAACAAAATTCGCCTTAAAAAATGATTGACAAATTGGTTCAGTTATGGAGTTGGAATGGTTGTGGAATTTCAGGCACAGATTAGTAGTTGAAAAAATACCAACCAAGAGCGCTATAGGGTGCTGAAAGTTCTTGAGATCTGGCTAGTCATCCCCGTGCCTATATACAGTGGTTTTTTATTATGCATAAGTGTTAGGTTAGGGACATGCCCTTCCATTATACTCGTTTAATTCATAATATTGATATTTCTATTTCTATTAGAGATGAAGTGGCTTACAGATTATTTCAGTATCAACAAAGTAAATAGTACTGTTTCTGTTGCTGATGAAGCAAGGGGAGAATAAAACAAAATGAATCCATTAAACAGTAATAGCAATAGTTATATGGTAATCGTAATGAAACAACTTGGTAGTTTGGTAAAACTAATGTTCTTAATAAAAATTGACTGGCAATTTAATATTTTGTGACAGCATAAATGGACAAAGAAATTGTCTAAAACTGTCATTTTGGACACATAGATTATAAAAATTTTCGGGGGAGGACCCCCGAACACCACTCACACTGTGGGGTATTTCATACCCCCCCCCCGACCCCCCCGGTTAGCCCCCCCTATGGGACTGTTCTAGATCCGCCACTGCTACCAATATTATTGAGAAGAATATCGCTAAGAAACATGATAGCAAAATATTGATTCTATTATGGTAATTGCTTCATAAATTTTACTGTTGCAACAGCAATGAAGAGGGAAATAGCCTTCAATTGACATTGCAAGAAAAACATAACTTTATTGAACATAATAACCAACTTGATAATGAAACACCAAAATTAATAAAACCTTAGCACTACCAATGAATTAAGAATGGTATTGATATAAAGTATATGAGAAAAATATTTGGGTTAGAAAAGCTCATTGCTGAGTTTGTTTGCTCTTCCCGATTAAGTGGTAAAGTTTTTTGATCGCCATCTATAATTGTACCATCTGGACCAGCAATACAGAGATGTGGATAAGGATGCAGACATATACAGTCAACACAAGCATGTCCTTTAACAGAATGCCAGTAGGGCCTTTCCCAGCGAATATTTCCAGCTGGTTCATAGTTGCAAACAAAATATAGCGTATATTCCTTTTTGCCTTTGGTTTTAATCAAGCGTCTTGCACAGCCCAGAAACCTTGTATCTTGCCAGATCATCTGGATCAGGTGATGCACCCCAGTAGCAATCAAGCTATGGTATCCTATCCAGGCTCCTGATGTAACATCCTTTATTTTATCCTCTCCCCAACGCTTAATGATGACTTCAGTGTCAAGATCATAGTAATTGGTGAAACATTCAGTGTCGACGTTCTGGTTGACTCTATATCCAAATGTATCCCTGTTGGAGTCATATTCATAAGGCATACACTGATTGGCCCACCTTTGAGCAAGCATTTCCAGTTCATAGTCCCATGTTAGCTCAAACATGTTAGGAGCTATCCCTAAGTATGAAAGGTTACCTGGAGAATACATTCCTGAAGCTACACGATCCCTGAGCAAGTTGTGATGCATCAGAATATCATGACGATCTTTGTCTGTAATTGGAACATCAATCACTTCCCCTTTACAGTTCTCACCAAGTTCAGGACCGTAAAAGCACATGACATGATCCCATCTTATCGCACAGTAGTCATAGTCATAGGCCTCGGGATGATTTTCACCCTTTACCATTGACATAATGTACACGAGCATTGTGATACAATTTATCTTGTACATCTTGCTAGAAACTTGAAGTATTTCTTAAAAAAATAACAACATTGTATCAACAGAACACAGTATATTATTTGCTAATCAAATAAATCAGAAGTTGAACAATCTTCTTATTGCACAATAATACACAAAAGTCTCTGGTTAAAGGAACTGCAATTGGTTTTTTAGAATCAATTACAAACTAAAAACTTGAACAAAGTCCCTCAGTGGGACCATAGCACATGACATGATTGTTTCAGTTAAGCAAGTATATCAATGCATTGCATTAGGATTCAATAAAATATCACAGTTATCAGTTTTTGAGCACCAAACACTTCTTGCCAAGACTATGTGATTTAGTAAACAAAGCGACTCACCTAAATTTTAATGACAATAATACAAGAAAAATCAAGTCTCACTATCCATTTCAATCATACTCAAATCATACAGAGTTTCAAGAACTAAAAATAATTCCACATCTTGAAAAAATGTCAAACTCTTGAAATTTATCAGATGATTCATTAAAGTCATTTATTATTATTTGAATGATAGAGTTCTTTCTTCTTCACATTTTCAATAAAAATAAGCCGACCACTGCATTTTCCCAGCTGATTTTTCATTTGCCTACCAGTTATGATCCACTTATAGCCTATGTTGGTTTAAGCTGGTTTCAAATCTACTGACACTCAATGTAACTTTTCAGACACATTTATATTTTTCTGTGGGTTTGTGTCAGTGTATTCACAATTACAGACATCGAGCATAAACTGGCATACCCGCATCGTATCAGATCAGACAAGTGACAGACCGTAAAAGACACTACTTTTTATTTTGTAGATTATGTCTTGGAGACTCCAGTTAAGGAGTATAAGACAAGTCAGATCAACAATATTATACACTAGATACCATAATTACTACAATTAGTTGAGGTGAGGCTTAATTTTGATGTGAAAGGAATGCTTGTACACTATAAAAAGCTTTATCAACTAAATATTTTTCAATTATTTTTTAAATATTTCTATATTTTCAAGACTCTTCAAAAACTGTGGTAGCTTGCTGTAGAATCTCCTACCAATATAACTAGGTTTTTGTTTGAATAAGCTACTATTGTGACTCACCAAGTGATAATCTCCTCGGCTTCTTGTATTATAATCATGCACATCAAGATTTTGGTTAATATCATTCGTTTTTACATATAAAGTAGCTTCATACACATATAAGCAGGGTACAGTTAGGAGACCAAGTCTCTTGAACAACGGCCTACATGAATCTAATCTATTTACTCTTTCTGTACACCTAACCGCTTTCTTTTGGATCTTAAACACCTTATCAAGATTTTGTTTTGATGAATTACCCCATACTAAGATAGAATACCTAATATGTGACAGTAAGAGCCCATGGTAAGCTGTAAAAAGTACCTTTTTGTCATTCAATCTAGCAAGCTGTTGCAGGACAAATACCCCAAATGAAATTTTACAGCATATTTTCTCAATGTATGGAGCCCATGTCAATCGTCTATCCAACAAAACTCCTAGAAATGCAATTTTTTCTTCCTGGTCTAATTGATTATCGTTTACAAACACGTTTATATAGCCCTATCTTCATTTAAACTATGTTTGTTTTTGAATTGAAGGTATTGGCATTTTTTACTATTTATAGTTAATTTCAACTGATTTAAAAATTGGACAATGGACTGCACACCTATATGGGCACTTATTTCTAAATTATCTAGAATGGAATTGCTGAAAATGAGTGATGTATCGTCTGCAAATAAGAGGGCTCTACCACTAATTAATTCTTTAGGTAAACGGTTGACATATAACAAAAAAAGCAATGGACCTAGTATTGATCCCTGAGGCACTCCAGCTTGCTCCTCTCCTTTTTTAGATTTATTCTTTACTAAACTATTACCAACTACTGTAGTTAGTTCTACACATTGTTTTCTCCCAATAAGATATGATTCAAATGATTTCAGTTCAACCCCATTTACACCTACATTTTGCAGTATTTCCAATAAGGTTCTATGATTAACACAATCAAATGCCTTTGACATGTCTAAGATTGCAGTAGCTTTATTACCTGAATCTATTATATCTATTAGTTTTTCAACTAGAGAAACTATGGCTGACTTTGTTGATCTCCCCTTCTGGAAGCCATGCTGTTCATCACAGATAAAGTTAGCTACTTGAAGATGCAGAAGTTACCTATTTAGAACTACTCTTTCAAAAATTTTACTTATTACATTCAAAATACTAATGGGCCTATAGTTTTCCACCTTTTCTCTATCACCACTTTTGAAGATTGGCAAGATCTTCCCCTCGCTTTTGCATATTGAAGTAGATTTACTTTATCTCTTAGAATCTTGGGAGCCTATCAGATTGCTACAAGAGTTCCTTCCACTAATGCTATCCTGAATTTTTATCGATGAACGTCTTTTAATACAATTGAAGATATGAATTTATCATTTGAAACTAGTTTCCCTTCCCGGCTTTGACCACTGTACGAAAAAGGTTTGTTAGATGATTGTTTAGAAGAATTATTGACAGTAGATTGCAAACGACTTCCAATCAGCTCTGCCAGCCTATTACAAAATATTACTTTGCCAGATTGATTTAGATGTAGACCATGATTAGTGAAATTTTGTTTTTCAGCCTTTAATTTAGAAAACAAATCCCCAATTGCTTAGAATTCTTATTTTTTAGGCTGTTGATTGTATTATGGATTGATTTATTTGTTGACTTAATGGTTTCATTTAGCTCTGGCCTATCAAACCTATACGGAATTGCACTTATTATTACATTAGTTTTTTGGCTGAGTAGCACAATCTCTTTAATTTTTCCATTTATTTCAGGAAGATTTTTCAGATTAGGTTCATTCATATTGTTTGAACCACCCAGTACTATTAGAAAATCGTTTTTATCAATATCTTTAGTTTGTTCCTATGCTGACTCTATGATTGCGTTTATAGGGGCACTTGGTTTGAAAAAGCTCTGAACTTCATACTTATTTTTTAACCTTTTATTCAGTAGGTCACTACAGTCTCGTCCATGACTGGATGTCAAGAGCAGTACTCTACCTTTCCTATCGTTATTTGCCCTTACTTTAGTTTTGGTTGCTGTTTGCAAAACCTGACTATACGTTTTTGTTTGACCATTTCTATTAATTTTTTCCCCATTTGATTTAGGTTCTAATTTTTTTGTATTGATCAGAGGTTCAGATCTTACATTAGCCAAGTTTATTTTTGATTTTAATATTTCGATTTCCTCTGACATTGACCTACATTGACTCATGAGATTTAGTATTTCAGTTTTATGGTCTTCCTGCTGTAATTTCAATATAACTTCCAGAGATGTTATGTGATCCACCAACCCTATCCATTCTTCCTCAGAATGTTTTAGTGATGATTCCAATTTTGTTTTTAATTCGGTGTGATCACTCATTAGTTTAGCAACCTTTTCTTCTACATCTACAGTAGCTTTAAGAGCTAAAGGAGATTTTTTTAGTGTTACTTGAGAATGTGTAGTTACCTGCGGTTTAGTTAAACAATTTGATTTAGATGATTTGTTTGGACTCATTTTCTTAGCTAAAAATTGTTTTCAATTGATTTATGTTAGATGTTTAATGAAGTATTACTTAATTTATTATAATTGTCAACTCGAGACTATTTAATTACAAGAAAATTTATCAATATTGGTACACCTAACCTTGGAAATAGAATTTGACTTTTCAGTTCAATACTTTAATTTATATTAGACAAATTAATGATGTAAATTATTAAAATATTATAAATACTAATAATAATAAACAAAAATACTACTTATCCGTTCGAATTAATATTCTATTCTTTAAAATTCACAGAGCCTGTTCTGACAACGTATGCACTATACCACTGCTACCTTGATACTCTATATGAGATGTATAGAATGTTGAAGTTACTCTACTGAGAGGAACTCTATTGTTTGTTCCACGAGAGATTGGAGTGATGTTCCATTTACTGAGTCAATGACGTCAGGGTTTGGCTGGAGGCAAACTGTTAAAAAATAAAAATCAAGTGGAAACTTGTCTAGACTGAGGGATGACTGTGAATAATAAAATTACACATGCAGCACAGAACAATGGCCTTCCTTCCTATTGGCCACAGCTCTCTGTACCATTTAGAATTTGAGAAAAGCTTCACTCCAAACACTTGTGGAAAAGACCATGTGCATCTGTGAATAGAATTTTTGCATGAGCTACAAATATGATGAAATGAAAGTTGATTTGATGGTATAATTGTGTAATATGGTGCAGTTTGTTTTACAGAAGAGTAGTGTCAAACATCGATTAAGCCTATTAAAAAATGATAGATGAACTAAGAGAACCAAATGTAAATTTCATTTACTAGTTTTCAATAACAATAATATTTATTGTTTTAATATCAGCAATAATAATATTTATTATTTTAACAATAATAAGTAGTATGTTGTTGAATCACAAAAAGTAGCCCATTTTGTTTTAAATAAATAGACACCACAAATCATGTTCTGAGTTTAAAGGAATCATGCACTTGCAAAGGTCTATGAAACACATTGCCAATAAAAATATTGCATAGTGATCATTATGCTCCAGTAATTAATGAGAAGTTGGCTTTCTGCAGAAATTAAGAGAAAAAAACAAAGCCTATTCAGCAAAATTATAAACGAACCTGAACATGTATACAGAGAACTACCAATCAGTGGCGGATCTACAGGGGGGCTAAGGGGGCTATAGCTATAGTCTCAACTTACACTGGATAAAACGGGAAAATTCCTAGATATGCAATATGCCAAATTGCTAATAATTTATCATGAGATTTACAGCCCTTCAAAATAATTAAAACAAAATTCGCCTTAAAAAATGATTGACAAATTGGTTCAGTTATGGAGTTGGAATGGTTGTGGAATTTCAGGCACAGATTAGTAGTTGAAAAAATACCAACCAAGAGCGCTATAGGGTGCTGAAAGTTCTTGAGATCTGGCTAGTCATCCCCGTGCCTATATACAGTGGTTTTTTATTATGCATAAGTGTTAGGTTAGGGACATGCCCTTCCATTATACTCGTTTAATTCATAATATTGATATTTCTATTTCTATTAGAGATGAAGTGGCTTACAGATTATTTCAGTATCAACAAAGTAAATAGTACTGTTTCTGTTGCTGATGAAGCAAGGGGAGAATAAAACAAAATGAATCCATTAAACAGTAATAGCAATAGTTATATGGTAATCGTAATGAAACAACTTGGTAGTTTGGTAAAACTAATGTTCTTAATAAAAATTGACTGGCAATTTAATATTTTGTGACAGCATAAATGGACAAAGAAATTGTCTAAAACTGTCATTTTGGACACATAGATTATAAAAATTTTCGGGGGAGGACCCCCGAACACCACTCACACTGTGGGGTATTTCATACCCCCCCCCGACCCCCCCGGTTAGCCCCCCCTATGGGACTGTTCTAGATCCGCCACTGCTACCAATATTATTGAGAAGAATATCGCTAAGAAACATGATAGCAAAATATTGATTCTATTATGGTAATTGCTTCATAAATTTTACTGTTGCAACAGCAATGAAGAGGGAAATAGCCTTCAATTGACATTGCAAGAAAAACATAACTTTATTGAACATAATAACCAACTTGATAATGAAACACCAAAATTAATAAAACCTTAGCACTACCAATGAATTAAGAATGGTATTGATATAAAGTATATGAGAAAAATATTTGGGTTAGAAAAGCTCATTGCTGAGTTTGTTTGCTCTTCCCGATTAAGTGGTAAAGTTTTTTGATCGCCATCTATAATTGTACCATCTGGACCAGCAATACAGAGATGTGGATAAGGATGCAGACATATACAGTCAACACAAGCATGTCCTTTAACAGAATGCCAGTAGGGCCTTTCCCAGCGAATATTTCCAGCTGGTTCATAGTTGCAAACAAAATATAGCGTATATTCCTTTTTGCCTTTGGTTTTAATCAAGCGTCTTGCACAGCCCAGAAACCTTGTATCTTGCCAGATCATCTGGATCAGGTGATGCACCCCAGTAGCAATCAAGCTATGGTATCCTATCCAGGCTCCTGATGTAACATCCTTTATTTTATCCTCTCCCCAACGCTTAATGATGACTTCAGTGTCAAGATCATAGTAATTGGTGAAACATTCAGTGTCGACGTTCTGGTTGACTCTATATCCAAATGTATCCCTGTTGGAGTCATATTCATAAGGCATACACTGATTGGCCCACCTTTGAGCAAGCATTTCCAGTTCATAGTCCCATGTTAGCTCAAACATGTTAGGAGCTATCCCTAAGTATGAAAGGTTACCTGGAGAATACATTCCTGAAGCTACACGATCCCTGAGCAAGTTGTGATGCATCAGAATATCATGACGATCTTTGTCTGTAATTGGAACATCAATCACTTCCCCTTTACAGTTCTCACCAAGTTCAGGACCGTAAAAGCACATGACATGATCCCATCTTATCGCACAGTAGTCATAGTCATAGGCCTCGGGATGATTTTCACCCTTTACCATTGACATAATGTACACGAGCATTGTGATACAATTTATCTTGTACATCTTGCTAGAAACTTGAAGTATTTCTTAAAAAAATAACAACATTGTATCAACAGAACACAGTATATTATTTGCTAATCAAATAAATCAGAAGTTGAACAATCTTCTTATTGCACAATAATACACAAAAGTCTCTGGTTAAAGGAACTGCAATTGGTTTTTTAGAATCAATTACAAACTAAAAACTTGAACAAAGTCCCTCAGTGGGACCATAGCACATGACATGATTGTTTCAGTTAAGCAAGTATATCAATGCATTGCATTAGGATTCAATAAAATATCACAGTTATCAGTTTTTGAGCACCAAACACTTCTTGCCAAGACTATGTGATTTAGTAAACAAAGCGACTCACCTAAATTTTAATGACAATAATACAAGAAAAATCAAGTCTCACTATCCATTTCAATCATACTCAAATCATACAGAGTTTCAAGAACTAAAAATAATTCCACATCTTGAAAAAATGTCAAACTCTTGAAATTTATCAGATGATTCATTAAAGTCATTTATTATTATTTGAATGATAGAGTTCTTTCTTCTTCACATTTTCAATAAAAATAAGCCGACCACTGCATTTTCCCAGCTGATTTTTCATTTGCCTACCAGTTATGATCCACTTATAGCCTATGTTGGTTTAAGCTGGTTTCAAATCTACTGACACTCAATGTAACTTTTCAGACACATTTATATTTTTCTGTGGGTTTGTGTCAGTGTATTCACAATTACAGACATCGAGCATAAACTGGCATACCCGCATCGTATCAGATCAGACAAGTGACAGACCGTAAAAGACACTACTTTTTATTTTGTAGATTATGTCTTGGAGACTCCAGTTAAGGAGTATAAGACAAGTCAGATCAACAATATTATACACTAGATACCATAATTACTACAATTAGTTGAGGTGAGGCTTAATTTTGATGTGAAAGGAATGCTTGTACACTATAAAAAGCTTTATCAACTAAATATTTTTCAATTATTTTTTAAATATTTCTATATTTTCAAGACTCTTCAAAAACTGTGGTAGCTTGCTGTAGAATCTCCTACCAATATAACTAGGTTTTTGTTTGAATAAGCTACTATTGTGACTCACCAAGTGATAATCTCCTCGGCTTCTTGTATTATAATCATGCACATCAAGATTTTGGTTAATATCATTCGTTTTTACATATAAAGTAGCTTCATACACATATAAGCAGGGTACAGTTAGGAGACCAAGTCTCTTGAACAACGGCCTACATGAATCTAATCTATTTACTCTTTCTGTACACCTAACCGCTTTCTTTTGGATCTTAAACACCTTATCAAGATTTTGTTTTGATGAATTACCCCATACTAAGATAGAATACCTAATATGTGACAGTAAGAGCCCATGGTAAGCTGTAAAAAGTACCTTTTTGTCATTCAATCTAGCAAGCTGTTGCAGGACAAATACCCCAAATGAAATTTTACAGCATATTTTCTCAATGTATGGAGCCCATGTCAATCGTCTATCCAACAAAACTCCTAGAAATGCAATTTTTTCTTCCTGGTCTAATTGATTATCGTTTACAAACACGTTTATATAGCCCTATCTTCATTTAAACTATGTTTGTTTTTGAATTGAAGGTATTGGCATTTTTTACTATTTATAGTTAATTTCAACTGATTTAAAAATTGGACAATGGACTGCACACCTATATGGGCACTTATTTCTAAATTATCTAGAATGGAATTGCTGAAAATGAGTGATGTATCGTCTGCAAATAAGAGGGCTCTACCACTAATTAATTCTTTAGGTAAACGGTTGACATATAACAAAAAAAGCAATGGACCTAGTATTGATCCCTGAGGCACTCCAGCTTGCTCCTCTCCTTTTTTAGATTTATTCTTTACTAAACTATTACCAACTACTGTAGTTAGTTCTACACATTGTTTTCTCCCAATAAGATATGATTCAAATGATTTCAGTTCAACCCCATTTACACCTACATTTTGCAGTATTTCCAATAAGGTTCTATGATTAACACAATCAAATGCCTTTGACATGTCTAAGATTGCAGTAGCTTTATTACCTGAATCTATTATATCTATTAGTTTTTCAACTAGAGAAACTATGGCTGACTTTGTTGATCTCCCCTTCTGGAAGCCATGCTGTTCATCACAGATAAAGTTAGCTACTTGAAGATGCAGAAGTTACCTATTTAGAACTACTCTTTCAAAAATTTTACTTATTACATTCAAAATACTAATGGGCCTATAGTTTTCCACCTTTTCTCTATCACCACTTTTGAAGATTGGCAAGATCTTCCCCTCGCTTTTGCATATTGAAGTAGATTTACTTTATCTCTTAGAATCTTGGTTTTACTTAGTTTGGAGTTAATTTTTGTAACAATTTTTAATTTAATTTATTTTTACTTAAGTTTAAATAATTATGAATATTTATTTGGCTTATATTATTTAATTTTGGGTGTTTGTGAATCTTGTATAGGTCTTTCTTTATTAGTTTATTTGGTTCGTAGGGTTAATTTATTTTATGTAAATAGATTTAATTTATGTTAAGTTTAATTTTAATAATTTTTTTTTTGACCCTTTTAAGATTTAACATTAGTTTTTACATTTTGATTTATTTCAATTTTTTAATTTTTTTTTATTTTATTTTTTTTTTTTATTTTTATGATTTTTACAGTTTAATTTCTTTAAATTTTGGTTTAGATAATTATTCTTATTGTATAGTATTTTTGACTTTTTGACTATTAATTTTAATAAATATGGGTTCTTTAAATTTAAAAAATTTATATTTCAATTATTTAAGGGTTTTAAGTTTTTTTATAATAATATTTTTGGTTCTTTGTTTTTTTAGTTTAAATTTTTTTATGTTTTATTTTTATTTTGAGTGTAGTGTTTTACCTATTTTTATATTAATTTATGGTTGGGGATATCAACCTGAGCGGGTGTTTTCTAGATTATATTTTTTTTTTTATACATTATTCAGATCTTTACCTTTATTTTTACTTATTTTAAGTTTGGAAAATTTATTAGGTTACTTTTATTTTGGTATTTTATATTTTTCATTAAATTTTTATGTTTTTTTTTTTTATTTTTTCTTTTTTAGTTAAGTTACCTATATTTTTTTTTCATTTTTGATTACCTAGGGCTCATGTAGAAGCTCCTTCAATGGGTTCAATAATTTTGGCTGGTGTTTTATTAAAGTTGGGGGGTTACGGTTTAATTCGATTATTATATATATTTGTTGATTTAATTAATTTAAATTCTTATATTTTTATCTCTATTAGATTAATTGGTTGTTTATATATCGGGTTTTTTTGTTTGTTACAAACTGATTTAAAAGTTTTAATTGCCTATTCATCTGTTAGTCATATGGGGATAGTTATTTGTGGTTTATTTAGTTTAACTGATTTTGGGTTTTTGGGTTCTTTATATTTAATAATTAGTCATGGATTGGTTTCTTCAGGTCTTTTTTATATAATTGGTTGTTTATTTGATCGATTTAGATCTCGTAGAATATTTTTAATTAGGGGGTTAATTAATTTTATACCTTCCTTTGTAATATTTTATTTTATTATGGTTATTAGAAATATATCTTGTCCTCCTAGATTAAATTTAGTTTCAGAATTATTTATTTGTTTTTCTTTATTAAATTGGGATAATTTAAGTTTAACATTTATTTTTTTTTCTTTATTTTTTTCTGCTTGTGCTATAATTAATTTTTTTAGTTTTGTTTGTCATGGTAATTTTAGAAATTTAGTTTTTTACACTGATTCAGGTTTAGTGCGTGAATTTTTTTGTTTAACCCTTCATTTGTTTCCTTTATATATATTTATTTTAAATTTAAATTATTTTATTTAATTATATTAGTTTAAAAAAAATTTCATTTTGTGATAATGAAGATTCTTATGAATATAATAGTGTTATTTATTTTAAATTTAAATTTTTTTTTTTTATTAATATTTTTATTTTTGTTATTAGTTGGTGTTTACATATATTTATTTGATTTTATAGTTTTATTGGAATATACTTTTCTTGAATTTAATACTTGCAGTTTTTCTTTAATTTTTTTGTTTGATTGGCTAAGTTTAACTTTTTTATCAATTGTTTTTTTAATTAGAGGTTGTGTATTTCTTTATAGAATTGATTATATATATGGTGATAACTACGTTATTCGATTTTATTTTTTGGTATTTATATTTGTATTAAGAATATTTTTATTAATTGTTATACCTGACTTAATTTGTTTAATATTAGGTTGAGATGGTTTAGGTTTAATTTCTTATTGTTTAGTTATTTATTATCAAAATTCAAGTAGATTAACTTCAGGTTATTTAACTTTATTTATTAATCGTTTAGGTGATTTATTTTTAATTCTTTGTATTTGTTGTTGTTTAAATTATGGTTCTTGACATTATATATATTTGGTTAATTTAATTAATTTGAATTTTTATATATTTTTTTTTCTAATAATGGCTTGTTTAACTAAGAGTGCTCAGTTTCCATTTTCTAGTTGATTACCAGCTGCTATAGCAGCCCCAACTCCGGTTTCTTCTTTAGTTCACTCTTCTACTTTAGTTACTGCAGGTGTTTATTTATTAATTCGTTTTCATTTATTTGTTAATGGTTTTTTTAGATTTATATTAATTAATTTAAGTTTATTAACTATTTTATTGTCTGGTTTTGGTGCGGTTTATGAAAATGATTTAAAAAAAATTATTGCTTTTTCTACAATGGGTCAATTAAGTTTTATATTTTTTATTATTTTAATGGGTTGTCATTATTTAAGTTTTATTTATTTGTTAATTCATGCTGTTTTTAAATCTTTATTATTTTTATGTTCAGGTGTATTTATTACGGGTTTTTTGGGAGTTCAGGATATTCGTTATATGGGAAATTTAACTATACAAAGTCCTCTAATTAGTTCTTGTTTCTTAATTTCTTTATTTAGTTTATGTGGTTTACCATTTTATTCTGGATTTTTTTCTAGGGATTTAATTATTGAATTAGTAATTTTATCTGAAGTAAATTTTTTTTATTTAATAATTTTTTTTTTTCTATTTATTTAACTTTAATTTATTCATTTCGTTTATTTTTTTTTCTTTATATTTTTAATATAAATATTAATTTATTTAATTATTTCTATATGAGAATTTCTTGTATTATTTTGTTAATATTTTCTATTTTTTTAGGTTCTTTAATTTTTTGAATATTAAATAGAACTTACATTTTTGTTTTTGATTGATATTTTAAATATATAGTTTTATTTTTTTTTTTGTATTTTTTTATTTTTTTAAATAGTTTTATAAGTTTAAATTCTAGATTTAGTTTTTTTAGTTGATCTTTTGGTTATATGTGATTTTTACCTTTTTTTAGTTCAGTTTATCTTGTTTCTAGGGTTTTAAATTTTGGTCATTTTGTTTTTTTAGTTGTTGAATTAACTTGGACCGAATATATTGTTTCTTATAATTTAATTTTAATAATAAAATTTTTGAATTTTTATTTAAACAAATTTATTTTGAATTCTTTTAAGTCTTATTTAATGTGTTTTATTCTATTTATTATTTTAATTTTATTAATTTAATTTAAGTAGCTTATTTTAAAGCAAAACATTGAAAATGTTAAGATACATTTTTTTGTCTTAAGTAATTTATGAAAGTGAACTTTTTTAAATTATTGAAAATAATTAGTTTTGTATAAACTACATAAATAAAGAGGTTAACAAATTTAATGTTTACAAGATAGTTAGCAGCTTCTTAGTAACCTCTTTTAACTAGATTTTTAATCATTTATTTTATTAACAGTAAAATGCTTCTTTTTAGCTTTAGTTAAAGTATGGAGATTTTATTCTCTAACATTAAGTCGAAATTAATTGTAATTTTACTTCTTTACTAAGGGTTAAGAGAAACATGGAGTACTTTTTAATTGCAATTTAAATGTTATAATTAACTATTCTCCTAATTATTTAGATCATTCAATTGCCCCGTTTATTCATTCATGGTATAGTCCATAGGTAATAATTAATAAAATTAATATTCTTGATAATAGTCATTGAGTTAATTTTATTAAGTTTATTGAAATAATAATAGGTAACATTAAACTTAGTTCAACATCAAACATTAAAAAAATAATACCAATTAAGAAGAAGTGGATAGAAAACGATATTCGGGGTGAAGAAAAATTTGAGAATCCACATTCAAATGGGGAGGTTTTATTTTTATCTAAAATTGATTTTTTTGATAATAAAAATGAAATTATTATAATAATAATTAATAAAATAGTTGAAATTAAAATTGCTTTATAGATTTTAATTTTTTCTTTAAATTAAACCTTTTAATTGGAAGTTAAATATACTTATTATACTAAAGAAAAATTTATTTCATCAATAAAAAATTAGATATAAGAATAATCATACTACATCAACAAAGTGTCAGTATCATGCAGATAATTCTAATCTTAGGTGATTAATAAGGTTAGCTTTACAATTGTAAATTCTTTCTAATGCTGTTAAAATAAATAATGTTCCAATTATTACATGAATTCCGTGGAATCCTGTTGTTATAAAAAATGTTGATCCAAAAGAGGAGTCAGAAATAGTAAATCTAGCATTTTTATATTCTCATCATTGTAAAACTGAAAAGTAAACACCTAGGGTTAATGTAATTAATAAACTTATAATAGTTTGTTTAAATTTTATTCTTAATGTAGCTTGATGGGCTCATGTAATAGAGGCTCCTGATCTTACTAAGATAATTGTATTTAATAAAGGAATTTCTATTGGGTTAAATGGATAAATTCCTTTTGGAGGTCATTTTATTCCCAATTCAAAACTTGGGGCTAATCTTGTGTGGAAAAATCTTCAGAAAAATGACAAAAAAAATATAATTTCTGAAATAATGAATAGAATTATTCCTATTTTAATTATTTTTTTTACAATTGAGGTGTGGTCACCTTTAATAGCTGATTCTCGTTTGACATCTCGTCATCATTGGTAAAAATTTAGATTTAAAGATATCAAACAAGTTAATATAAATCATATATCCCTTTTAAAAAAAAAAATTACAATTCTGATTAAAAAATTTATAGTTGAAATTGAAGAAAGGATTGGTCATGGTCTCTTAGTTACTAAGTGAAATGGGTGATTTTTTTTCATAAGGAATTTCTGAATAATATATAGTTAATAAAATAGTAAATACATACTAATCATACTACATTAACTTCTATAACTTTATAGTAGCAGTAGCTTTATTACCTGAATCTATTATATCTATTAGTTTTTCAACTAGAGAAACTATGGCTGACTTTGTTGATCTCCCCTTCTGGAAGCCATGCTGTTCATCACAGATAAAGTTAGCTACTTGAAGATGCAGAAGTTACCTATTTAGAACTACTCTTTCAAAAATTTTACTTATTACATTCAAAATACTAATGGGCCTATAGTTTTCCACCTTTTCTCTATCACCACTTTTGAAGATTGGCAAGATCTTCCCCTCGCTTTTGCATATTGAAGTAGATTTACTTTATCTCTTAGAATCTTGGGAGCCTATCAGATTGCTACAAGAGTTCCTTCCACTAATGCTATCCTGAATTTTTATCGATGAACGTCTTTTAATACAATTGAAGATATGAATTTATCATTTGAAACTAGTTTCCCTTCCCGGCTTTGACCACTGTACGAAAAAGGTTTGTTAGATGATTGTTTAGAAGAATTATTGACAGTAGATTGCAAACGACTTCCAATCAGCTCTGCAAGCCTATTACAAAATATTACTTTGCCAGATTGATTTAGATGTAGACCATGATTAGTGAAATTTTGTTTTTCAGCCTTTAATTTAGAAAACAAATCCCCAATTGCTTAGAATTCTTATTTTTTAGGCTGTTGATTGTATTATGGATTGATTTATTTGTTGACTTAATGGTTTCATTTAGCTCTGGCCTATCAAACCTATACGGAATTGCACTTATTATTACATTAGTTTTTTGGCTGAGTAGCACAATCTCTTTAATTTTTCCATTTATTTCAGGAAGATTTTTCAGATTAGGTTCATTCATATTGTTTGAACCACCCAGTACTATTAGAAAATCGTTTTTATCAATATCTTTAGTTTGTTCCTATGCTGACTCTATGATTGCGTTTATAGGGGCACTTGGTTTGAAAAAGCTCTGAACTTCATACTTATTTTTTAACCTTTTATTCAGTAGGTCACTACAGTCTCGTCCATGACTGGATGTCAAGAGCAGTACTCTACCTTTCCTATCGTTATTTGCCCTTACTTTAGTTTTGGTTGCTGTTTGCAAAACCTGACTATACGTTTTTGTTTGACCATTTCTATACATTAGCCAAGTTTATTTTTGATTTTAATATTTCGATTTCCTCTGACATTGACCTACATTGACTCGTGAGATTTAGTATTTCAGTTTTATGGTCTTCCTGCTGCAATTTAAAAATAACTTCCAGAGATGTTATGTGATCCACCAACCCTATCCATTCTTCCTCAGAATGTTTTAGTGATGATTCCAATTTTGTTTTTAATTCGGTGTGATCACTCATTAGTTTAGCAACCTTTTCTTCTACATCTACAGTAGCTTTAAGAGCTAAAGGAGATTTTTTTAGTGTTACTTGAGAATGTGTAGTTACCTGCGGTTTAGTTAAACAATTTGATTTAGATGATTTGTTTGGACTCATTTTCTTAGCTAAAAATTGTTTTCAATTGATTTATGTTAAATGTTTAATGAAGTATTACTTAATTTATTATAATTGTCAACTCGAGACTATTTAATTACAAGAAAATTTATCAATATTGGTACACCTAACCTTGGAAATAGAATTTGACTTTTAGTTCAATACTTTAATTTATATTAGACAAATTAATGATGTAAATTATTAAGATATTATAAATACTAATAATAATAAACAAAAATACAACTTATCCGTTCAAATTAATATTCTATTCTTCAAAATTCACAGAGCCTGTTCTGACAACGTATGCACTATACCACTGCTACCTTGATACTCTATATGAGATGTATAGAATGTTGAAGTTACTCTACTGAGAGGAACTCTATTGTTTGTTCCACGAGAGATTGGAGTGGTGTTCCATTTACTGAGTCAATGACGTCAGGGTTTGGCTGGAGGCAAACTGTTAAAAAAAAAATCAAGTGGAAACTTGTCTAGACTGAGGGATGACTGTGAATAATAAAATTACACATGCAGCACAGAACAATGGCCTTCCTTCCTATTGGCCACAGCTCTCTGTACCATTTAGAATTTGAGAAAAGCTTCACTCCAAACACTTGTGGAAAAGACCATGTGCATCTGTGAATAGAATTTTTGCATGAGCTACAAATATGATGAAATGAAAGTTGATTTGATGGTATAATTGTGTAATATGGTGCAGTTTGTTTTACAGAAGAGTAGTGTCAAACATCGATTAAGCCTATTAAAAAATGATAGATGAACTAAGAGAACCAAATGTAAATTTCATTTACTAGTTTTCAATAACAATAATATTTATTGTTTTAATATCAGCAATAATAATATTTATTATTTTAACAATAATAAGTAGTATGTTGTTGAATCACAAAAAGTAGCCCATTTTGTTTTAAATAAATAGACACCACAAATCATGTTCTGAGTTTAAAGGAATCATGCACTTGCAAAGGTCTATGAAACACATTGCCAATAAAAATATTGCATAGTGATCATTATGCTCCAGTAATTAATGAGAAGTTGGCTTTCTGCAGAAATTAAGAGAAAAAAACAAAGCCTATTCAGCAAAATTATAAACGAACCTGAACATGTATACAGAGAACTACCAATCAGTGGCGGATCTACAGGGGGGCTAAGGGGGCTATAGCTATAGTCTCAACTTACACTGGATAAAACGGGAAAATTCCTAGATATGCAATATGCCAAATTGCTAATAATTTATCATGAGATTTACAGCCCTTCAAAATAATTAAAACAAAATTCGCCTTAAAAAATGATTGACAAATTGGTTCAGTTATGGAGTTGGAATGGTTGTGGAATTTCAGGCACAGATTAGTAGTTGAAAAAATACCAACCAAGAGCGCTATAGGGTGCTGAAAGTTCTTGAGATCTGGCTAGTCATCCCCGTGCCTATATACAGTGGTTTTTTATTATGCATAAGTGTTAGGTTAGGGACATGCCCTTCCATTATACTCGTTTAATTCATAATATTGATATTTCTATTTCTATTAGAGATGAAGTGGCTTACAGATTATTTCAGTATCAACAAAGTAAATAGTACTGTTTCTGTTGCTGATGAAGCAAGGGGAGAATAAAACAAAATGAATCCATTAAACAGTAATAGCAATAGTTATATGGTAATCGTAATGAAACAACTTGGTAGTTTGGTAAAACTAATGTTCTTAATAAAAATTGACTGGCAATTTAATATTTTGTGACAGCATAAATGGACAAAGAAATTGTCTAAAACTGTCATTTTGGACACATAGATTATAAAAATTTTCGGGGGAGGACCCCCGAACACCACTCACACTGTGGGGTATTTCATACCCCCCCCCGACCCCCCCGGTTAGCCCCCCCTATGGGACTGTTCTAGATCCGCCACTGCTACCAATATTATTGAGAAGAATATCGCTAAGAAACATGATAGCAAAATATTGATTCTATTATGGTAATTGCTTCATAAATTTTACTGTTGCAACAGCAATGAAGAGGGAAATAGCCTTCAATTGACATTGCAAGAAAAACATAACTTTATTGAACATAATAACCAACTTGATAATGAAACACCAAAATTAATAAAACCTTAGCACTACCAATGAATTAAGAATGGTATTGATATAAAGTATATGAGAAAAATATTTGGGTTAGAAAAGCTCATTGCTGAGTTTGTTTGCTCTTCCCGATTAAGTGGTAAAGTTTTTTGATCGCCATCTATAATTGTACCATCTGGACCAGCAATACAGAGATGTGGATAAGGATGCAGACATATACAGTCAACACAAGCATGTCCTTTAACAGAATGCCAGTAGGGCCTTTCCCAGCGAATATTTCCAGCTGGTTCATAGTTGCAAACAAAATATAGCGTATATTCCTTTTTGCCTTTGGTTTTAATCAAGCGTCTTGCACAGCCCAGAAACCTTGTATCTTGCCAGATCATCTGGATCAGGTGATGCACCCCAGTAGCAATCAAGCTATGGTATCCTATCCAGGCTCCTGATGTAACATCCTTTATTTTATCCTCTCCCCAACGCTTAATGATGACTTCAGTGTCAAGATCATAGTAATTGGTGAAACATTCAGTGTCGACGTTCTGGTTGACTCTATATCCAAATGTATCCCTGTTGGAGTCATATTCATAAGGCATACACTGATTGGCCCACCTTTGAGCAAGCATTTCCAGTTCATAGTCCCATGTTAGCTCAAACATGTTAGGAGCTATCCCTAAGTATGAAAGGTTACCTGGAGAATACATTCCTGAAGCTACACGATCCCTGAGCAAGTTGTGATGCATCAGAATATCATGACGATCTTTGTCTGTAATTGGAACATCAATCACTTCCCCTTTACAGTTCTCACCAAGTTCAGGACCGTAAAAGCACATGACATGATCCCATCTTATCGCACAGTAGTCATAGTCATAGGCCTCGGGATGATTTTCACCCTTTACCATTGACATAATGTACACGAGCATTGTGATACAATTTATCTTGTACATCTTGCTAGAAACTTGAAGTATTTCTTAAAAAAATAACAACATTGTATCAACAGAACACAGTATATTATTTGCTAATCAAATAAATCAGAAGTTGAACAATCTTCTTATTGCACAATAATACACAAAAGTCTCTGGTTAAAGGAACTGCAATTGGTTTTTTAGAATCAATTACAAACTAAAAACTTGAACAAAGTCCCTCAGTGGGACCATAGCACATGACATGATTGTTTCAGTTAAGCAAGTATATCAATGCATTGCATTAGGATTCAATAAAATATCACAGTTATCAGTTTTTGAGCACCAAACACTTCTTGCCAAGACTATGTGATTTAGTAAACAAAGCGACTCACCTAAATTTTAATGACAATAATACAAGAAAAATCAAGTCTCACTATCCATTTCAATCATACTCAAATCATACAGAGTTTCAAGAACTAAAAATAATTCCACATCTTGAAAAAATGTCAAACTCTTGAAATTTATCAGATGATTCATTAAAGTCATTTATTATTATTTGAATGATAGAGTTCTTTCTTCTTCACATTTTCAATAAAAATAAGCCGACCACTGCATTTTCCCAGCTGATTTTTCATTTGCCTACCAGTTATGATCCACTTATAGCCTATGTTGGTTTAAGCTGGTTTCAAATCTACTGACACTCAATGTAACTTTTCAGACACATTTATATTTTTCTGTGGGTTTGTGTCAGTGTATTCACAATTACAGACATCGAGCATAAACTGGCATACCCGCATCGTATCAGATCAGACAAGTGACAGACCGTAAAAGACACTACTTTTTATTTTGTAGATTATGTCTTGGAGACTCCAGTTAAGGAGTATAAGACAAGTCAGATCAACAATATTATACACTAGATACCATAATTACTACAATTAGTTGAGATGAGGCTTAATTTTGATGTGAAAGGAATGCTTGTACACTATAAAAAGCTTTATCAACTAAATATTTTTCAATTATTTTTTAAATATTTCTATATTTTCAAGACTCTTCAAAAACTGTGGTAGCTTGCTGTAGAATCTCCTACCAATATAACTAGGTTTTTGTTTGAATAAGCTACTATTGTGACTCACCAAGTGATAATCTCCTCGGCTTCTTGTATTATAATCATGCACATCAAGATTTTGGTTAATATCATTCGTTTTTACATATAAAGTAGCTTCATACACATATAAGCAGGGTACAGTTAGGAGACCAAGTCTCTTGAACAACGGCCTACATGAATCTAATCTATTTACTCTTTCTGTACACCTAACCGCTTTCTTTTGGATCTTAAACACCTTATCAAGATTTTGTTTTGATGAATTACCCCATACTAAGATAGAATACCTAATATGTGACAGTAAGAGCCCATGGTAAGCTGTAAAAAGTACCTTTTTGTCATTCAATCTAGCAAGCTGTTGCAGGACAAATACCCCAAATGAAATTTTACAGCATATTTTCTCAATGTATGGAGCCCATGTCAATCGTCTATCCAACAAAACTCCTAGAAATGCAATTTTTTCTTCCTGGTCTAATTGATTATCGTTTACAAACACGTTTATATAGCCCTATCTTCATTTAAACTATGTTTGTTTTTGAATTGAAGGTATTGGCATTTTTTACTATTTATAGTTAATTTCAACTGATTTAAAAATTGGACAATGGACTGCACACCTATATGGGCACTTATTTCTAAATTATCTAGAATGGAATTGCTGAAAATGAGTGATGTATCGTCTGCAAATAAGAGGGCTCTACCACTAATTAATTCTTTAGGTAAACGGTTGACATATAACAAAAAAAGCAATGGACCTAGTATTGATCCCTGAGGCACTCCAGCTTGCTCCTCTCCTTTTTTAGATTTATTCTTTACTAAACTATTACCAACTACTGTAGTTAGTTCTACACATTGTTTTCTCCCAATAAGATATGATTCAAATGATTTCAGTTCAACCCCATTTACACCTACATTTTGCAGTATTTCCAATAAGGTTCTATGATTAACACAATCAAATGCCTTTGACATGTCTAAGATTGCAGTAGCTTTATTACCTGAATCTATTATATCTATTAGTTTTTCAACTAGAGAAACTATGGCTGACTTTGTTGATCTCCCCTTCTGGAAGCCATGCTGTTCATCACAGATAAAGTTAGCTACTTGAAGATGCAGAAGTTACCTATTTAGAACTACTCTTTCAAAAATTTTACTTATTACATTCAAAATACTAATGGGCCTATAGTTTTCCACCTTTTCTCTATCACCACTTTTGAAGATTGGCAAGATCTTCCCCTCGCTTTTGCATATTGAAGTAGATTTACTTTATCTCTTAGAATCTTGGTTTTACTTAGTTTGGAGTTAATTTTTGTAACAATTTTTAATTTAATTTATTTTTACTTAAGTTTAAATAATTATGAATATTTATTTGGCTTATATTATTTAATTTTGGGTGTTTGTGAATCTTGTATAGGTCTTTCTTTATTAGTTTATTTGGTTCGTAGGGTTAATTTATTTTATGTAAATAGATTTAATTTATGTTAAGTTTAATTTTAATAATTTTTTTTTTGACCCTTTTAAGATTTAACATTAGTTTTTACATTTTGATTTATTTCAATTTTTTAATTTTTTTTTATTTTATTTTATTTTTTTATTTTTATGATTTTTACAGTTTAATTTCTTTAAATTTTGGTTTAGATAATTATTCTTATTGTATAGTATTTTTGACTTTTTGACTATTAATTTTAATAAATATGGGTTCTTTAAATTTAAAAAATTTATATTTCAATTATTTAAGGGTTTTAAGTTTTTTTATAATAATATTTTTGGTTCTTTGTTTTTTTAGTTTAAATTTTTTTATGTTTTATTTTTATTTTGAGTGTAGTGTTTTACCTATTTTTATATTAATTTATGGTTGGGGATATCAACCTGAGCGGGTGTTTTCTAGATTATATTTTTTTTTTTATACATTATTCAGATCTTTACCTTTATTTTTACTTATTTTAAGTTTGGAAAATTTATTAGGTTACTTTTATTTTGGTATTTTATATTTTTCATTAAATTTTTATGTTTTTTTTTTTTTATTTTTTCTTTTTTAGTTAAGTTACCTATATTTTTTTTTCATTTTTGATTACCTAGGGCTCATGTAGAAGCTCCTTCAATGGGTTCAATAATTTTGGCTGGTGTTTTATTAAAGTTGGGGGGTTACGGTTTAATTCGATTATTATATATATTTGTTGATTTAATTAATTTAAATTCTTATATTTTTATCTCTATTAGATTAATTGGTTGTTTATATATCGGGTTTTTTTGTTTGTTACAAACTGATTTAAAAGTTTTAATTGCCTATTCATCTGTTAGTCATATGGGGATAGTTATTTGTGGTTTATTTAGTTTAACTGATTTTGGGTTTTTGGGTTCTTTATATTTAATAATTAGTCATGGATTGGTTTCTTCAGGTCTTTTTTATATAATTGGTTGTTTATTTGATCGATTTAGATCTCGTAGAATATTTTTAATTAGGGGGTTAATTAATTTTATACCTTCCTTTGTAATATTTTATTTTATTATGGTTATTAGAAATATATCTTGTCCTCCTAGATTAAATTTAGTTTCAGAATTATTTATTTGTTTTTCTTTATTAAATTGGGATAATTTAAGTTTAACATTTATTTTTTTTTCTTTATTTTTTTCTGCTTGTGCTATAATTAATTTTTTTAGTTTTGTTTGTCATGGTAATTTTAGAAATTTAGTTTTTTACACTGATTCAGGTTTAGTGCGTGAATTTTTTTGTTTAACCCTTCATTTGTTTCCTTTATATATATTTATTTTAAATTTAAATTATTTTATTTAATTATATTAGTTTAAAAAAAATTTCATTTTGTGATAATGAAGATTCTTATGAATATAATAGTGTTATTTATTTTAAATTTAAATTTTTTTTTTTTATTAATATTTTTATTTTTGTTATTAGTTGGTGTTTACATATATTTATTTGATTTTATAGTTTTATTGGAATATACTTTTCTTGAATTTAATACTTGCAGTTTTTCTTTAATTTTTTTGTTTGATTGGCTAAGTTTAACTTTTTTATCAATTGTTTTTTTAATTAGAGGTTGTGTATTTCTTTATAGAATTGATTATATATATGGTGATAACTACGTTATTCGATTTTATTTTTTGGTATTTATATTTGTATTAAGAATATTTTTATTAATTGTTATACCTGACTTAATTTGTTTAATATTAGGTTGAGATGGTTTAGGTTTAATTTCTTATTGTTTAGTTATTTATTATCAAAATTCAAGTAGATTAACTTCAGGTTATTTAACTTTATTTATTAATCGTTTAGGTGATTTATTTTTAATTCTTTGTATTTGTTGTTGTTTAAATTATGGTTCTTGACATTATATATATTTGGTTAATTTAATTAATTTGAATTTTTATATATTTTTTTTTCTAATAATGGCTTGTTTAACTAAGAGTGCTCAGTTTCCATTTTCTAGTTGATTACCAGCTGCTATAGCAGCCCCAACTCCGGTTTCTTCTTTAGTTCACTCTTCTACTTTAGTTACTGCAGGTGTTTATTTATTAATTCGTTTTCATTTATTTGTTAATGGTTTTTTTAGATTTATATTAATTAATTTAAGTTTATTAACTATTTTATTGTCTGGTTTTGGTGCGGTTTATGAAAATGATTTAAAAAAAATTATTGCTTTTTCTACAATGGGTCAATTAAGTTTTATATTTTTTATTATTTTAATGGGTTGTCATT
Source organism: Conomelus anceps (assembly GCA_948455865.1). Taxonomy (NCBI): domain Eukaryota; kingdom Metazoa; phylum Arthropoda; class Insecta; order Hemiptera; family Delphacidae; genus Conomelus; species Conomelus anceps. Next base: position 1,832,834 of record OX418227.1, read on the forward strand.
ATTTAAGTTTTATTTATTTGTTAATTCATGCTGTTTTTAAATCTTTATTATTTTTATGTTCAGGTGTATTTATTACGGGTTTTTTGGGAGTTCAGGATATTCGTTATATGGGAAATTTAACTATACAAAGTCCTCTAATTAGTTCTTGTTTCTTAATTTCTTTATTTAGTTTATGTGGTTTACCATTTTATTCTGGATTTTTTTCTAGGGATTTAATTATTGAATTAGTAATTTTATCTGAAGTAAATTTTTTTTATTTAATAATTTTTTTTTTTCTATTTATTTAACTTTAATTTATTCATTTCGTTTATTTTTTTTTCTTTATATTTTTAATATAAATATTAATTTATTTAATTATTTCTATATGAGAATTTCTTGTATTATTTTGTTAATATTTTCTATTTTTTTAGGTTCTTTAATTTTTTGAATATTAAATAGAACTTACATTTTTGTTTTTGATTGATATTTTAAATATATAGTTTTATTTTTTTTTTTGTATTTTTTTATTTTTTTAAATAGTTTTATAAGTTTAAATTCTAGATTTAGTTTTTTTAGTTGATCTTTTGGTTATATGTGATTTTTACCTTTTTTTAGTTCAGTTTATCTTGTTTCTAGGGTTTTAAATTTTGGTCATTTTGTTTTTTTAGTTGTTGAATTAACTTGGACCGAATATATTGTTTCTTATAATTTAATTTTAATAATAAAATTTTTGAATTTTTATTTAAACAAATTTATTTTGAATTCTTTTAAGTCTTATTTAATGTGTTTTATTCTATTTATTATTTTAATTTTATTAATTTAATTTAAGTAGCTTATTTTAAAGCAAAACATTGAAAATGTTAAGATACATTTTTTTGTCTTAAGTAATTTATGAAAGTGAACTTTTTTAAATTATTGAAAATAATTAGTTTTGTATAAACTACATAAATAAAGAGGTTAACAAATTTAATGTTTACAAGATAGTTAGCAGCTTCTTAGTAACCTCTTTTAACTAGATTTTTAATCATTTATTTTATTAACAGTAAAATGCTTCTTTTTAGCTTTAGTTAAAGTATGGAGATTTTATTCTCTAACATTAAGTCGAAATTAATTGTAATTTTACTTCTTTACTAAGGGTTAAGAGAAACATGGAGTACTTTTTAATTGCAATTTAAATGTTATAATTAACTATTCTCCTAATTATTTAGATCATTCAATTGCCCCGTTTATTCATTCATGGTATAGTCCATAGGTAATAATTAATAAAATTAATATTCTTGATAATAGTCATTGAGTTAATTTTATTAAGTTTATTGAAATAATAATAGGTAACATTAAACTTAGTTCAACATCAAACATTAAAAAAATAATACCAATTAAGAAGAAGTGGATAGAAAACGATATTCGGGGTGAAGAAAAATTTGAGAATCCACATTCAAATGGGGAGGTTTTATTTTTATCTAAAATTGATTTTTTTGATAATAAAAATGAAATTATTATAATAATAATTAATAAAATAGTTGAAATTAAAATTGCTTTATAGATTTTAATTTTTTCTTTAAATTAAACCTTTTAATTGGAAGTTAAATATACTTATTATACTAAAGAAAAATTTATTTCATCAATAAAAAATTAGATATAAGAATAATCATACTACATCAACAAAGTGTCAGTATCATGCAGATAATTCTAATCTTAGGTGATTAATAAGGTTAGCTTTACAATTGTAAATTCTTTCTAATGCTGTTAAAATAAATAATGTTCCAATTATTACATGAATTCCGTGGAATCCTGTTGTTATAAAAAATGTTGATCCAAAAGAGGAGTCAGAAATAGTAAATCTAGCATTTTTATATTCTCATCATTGTAAAACTGAAAAGTAAACACCTAGGGTTAATGTAATTAATAAACTTATAATAGTTTGTTTAAATTTTATTCTTAATGTAGCTTGATGGGCTCATGTAATAGAGGCTCCTGATCTTACTAAGATAATTGTATTTAATAAAGGAATTTCTATTGGGTTAAATGGATAAATTCCTTTTGGAGGTCATTTTATTCCCAATTCAAAACTTGGGGCTAATCTTGTGTGGAAAAATCTTCAGAAAAATGACAAAAAAAATATAATTTCTGAAATAATGAATAGAATTATTCCTATTTTAATTATTTTTTTTACAATTGAGGTGTGGTCACCTTTAATAGCTGATTCTCGTTTGACATCTCGTCATCATTGGTAAAAATTTAGATTTAAAGATATCAAACAAGTTAATATAAATCATATATCCCTTTTAAAAAAAAAAATTACAATTCTGATTAAAAAATTTATAGTTGAAATTGAAGAAAGGATTGGTCATGGTCTCTTAGTTACTAAGTGAAATGGGTGATTTTTTTTCATAAGGAATTTCTGAATAATATATAGTTAATAAAATAGTAAATACATACTAATCATACTACATTAACTTCTATAACTTTATAGTAGCAGTAGCTTTATTACCTGAATCTATTATATCTATTAGTTTTTCAACTAGAGAAACTATGGCTGACTTTGTTGATCTCCCCTTCTGGAAGCCATGCTGTTCATCACAGATAAAGTTAGCTACTTGAAGATGCAGAAGTTACCTATTTAGAACTACTCTTTCAAAAATTTTACTTATTACATTCAAAATACTAATGGGCCTATAGTTTTCCACCTTTTCTCTATCACCACTTTTGAAGATTGGCAAGATCTTCCCCTCGCTTTTGCATATTGAAGTAGATTTACTTTATCTCTTAGAATCTTGGGAGCCTATCAGATTGCTACAAGAGTTCCTTCCACTAATGCTATCCTGAATTTTTATCGATGAACGTCTTTTAATACAATTGAAGATATGAATTTATCATTTGAAACTAGTTTCCCTTCCCGGCTTTGACCACTGTACGAAAAAGGTTTGTTAGATGATTGTTTAGAAGAATTATTGACAGTAGATTGCAAACGACTTCCAATCAGCTCTGCCAGCCTATTACAAAATATTACTTTGCCAGATTGATTTAGATGTAGACCATGATTAGTGAAATTTTGTTTTTCAGCCTTTAATTTAGAAAACAAATCCCCAATTGCTTAGAATTCTTATTTTTTAGGCTGTTGATTGTATTATGGATTGATTTATTTGTTGACTTAATGGTTTCATTTAGCTCTGGCCTATCAAACCTATACGGAATTGCACTTATTATTACATTAGTTTTTTGGCTGAGTAGCACAATCTCTTTAATTTTTCCATTTATTTCAGGAAGATTTTTCAGATTAGGTTCATTCATATTGTTTGAACCACCCAGTACTATTAGAAAATCGTTTTTATCAATATCTTTAGTTTGTTCCTATGCTGACTCTATGATTGCGTTTATAGGGGCACTTGGTTTGAAAAAGCTCTGAACTTCATACTTATTTTTTAACCTTTTATTCAGTAGGTCACTACAGTCTCGTCCATGACTGGATGTCAAGAGCAGTACTCTACCTTTCCTATCGTTATTTGCCCTTACTTTAGTTTTGGTTGCTGTTTGCAAAACCTGACTATACGTTTTTGTTTGACCATTTCTATTAATTTTTTCCCCATTTGATTTAGGTTCTAATTTTTTTGTATTGATCAGAGGTTCAGATCTTACATTAGCCAAGTTTATTTTTGATTTTAATATTTCGATTTCCTCTGACATTGACCTACATTGACTCATGAGATTTAGTATTTCAGTTTTATGGTCTTCCTGCTGTAATTTCAATATAACTTCCAGAGATGTTATGTGATCCACCAACCCTATCCATTCTTCCTCAGAATGTTTTAGTGATGATTCCAATTTTGTTTTTAATTCGGTGTGATCACTCATTAGTTTAGCAACCTTTTCTTCTACATCTACAGTAGCTTTAAGAGCTAAAGGAGATTTTTTTAGTGTTACTTGAGAATGTGTAGTTACCTGCGGTTTAGTTAAACAATTTGATTTAGATGATTTGTTTGGACTCATTTTCTTAGCTAAAAATTGTTTTCAATTGATTTATGTTAGATGTTTAATGAAGTATTACTTAATTTATTATAATTGTCAACTCGAGACTATTTAATTACAAGAAAATTTATCAATATTGGTACACCTAACCTTGGAAATAGAATTTGACTTTTAGTTCAATACTTTAATTTATATTAGACAAATTAATGATGTAAATTATTAAGATATTATAAATACTAATAATAATAAACAAAAATACAACTTATCCGTTCAAATTAATATTCTATTCTTCAAAATTCACAGAGCCTGTTCTGACAACGTATGCACTATACCACTGCTACCTTGATACTCTATATGAGATGTATAGAATGTTGAAGTTACTCTACTGAGAGGAACTCTATTGTTTGTTCCACGAGAGATTGGAGTGGTGTTCCATTTACTGAGTCAATGACGTCAGGGTTTGGCTGGAGGCAAACTGTTAAAAAAAAAATCAAGTGGAAACTTGTCTAGACTGAGGGATGACTGTGAATAATAAAATTACACATGCAGCACAGAACAATGGCCTTCCTTCCTATTGGCCACAGCTCTCTGTACCATTTAGAATTTGAGAAAAGCTTCACTCCAAACACTTGTGGAAAAGACCATGTGCATCTGTGAATAGAATTTTTGCATGAGCTACAAATATGATGAAATGAAAGTTGATTTGATGGTATAATTGTGTAATATGGTGCAGTTTGTTTTACAGAAGAGTAGTGTCAAACATCGATTAAGCCTATTAAAAAATGATAGATGAACTAAGAGAACCAAATGTAAATTTCATTTACTAGTTTTCAATAACAATAATATTTATTGTTTTAATATCAGCAATAATAATATTTATTATTTTAACAATAATAAGTAGTATGTTGTTGAATCACAAAAAGTAGCCCATTTTGTTTTAAATAAATAGACACCACAAATCATGTTCTGAGTTTAAAGGAATCATGCACTTGCAAAGGTCTATGAAACACATTGCCAATAAAAATATTGCATAGTGATCATTATGCTCCAGTAATTAATGAGAAATTGGCTTTCTGCAGAAATTTAGAGAAAAAAACAAAGCCTATTGAGCAAAATTATAAACGAACCTGAACATGTATACAGAGAACTACCAATCAGTGGCGAATCTACAGGGGGGCTAAGGGGGCTATAGCTATAGTCTCAACTTACACTGGATAAAACGGTAAAATTCCTAGATATGCAACATGCCAAATTGCTAATAATTTATCATGAGATTTACAGCCCTTCAAAATAATTAAAACAAAATTCGCCTTAAAAAATGATTGACAAATTGGTTCAGTTATGGAGTTGGAATGGTTGTGGAATTTCAGGCACAGATTAGTAGTTGAAAAAATACCAACCAAGAGCGCTATAGGGTGGTGAAAGTTCTGGAGATCTGGCTAGTCATCCCCGTGCCTATACAGTGGTTTGTTATTATGCATAAGTGTTAGGTTAGGGACATGCCCTTTCATTATACTCGTTTAATTCATAATATCGATATTTCTATTTCTATTAGAGATGAAGTGGCTTACAGATTATTTCAGTATCAACAAAGTAAATAGTACTGTTTCTGTTGCTGATGAAGCAAGTGGTGAATAAAACAAAATGAATCCATTAAACAGTAATAGCAATAGTTATATGGTAATCGTAATGAAACAACTTGGTAGTTTGGTAAAACTAATGTTCTTAATAAAAATTGACTGGCAATTTAATATTTTGTGACAGCATAAATGGACAAAGAAATTGTCTAAAACTGTCATTTTGGACACATAGATTATAAACAATTTTCGGGGGAGGACCCCCGAACACCACTCACACTGTGGGGTATTTCATACCCCCCCGACCCCCCGGTTAGCCCCCCCTATAGGACTGTTCTAGATCCGCCACTGCTACCAATATTATTGAGAAGAATATCACTAAGAAACATGATAGCAAAATATTGATTCTATTATGGTAATTGCTTCATAAGTTTTACTGTTGCAACAGCAATGAAGAGGGAAATAGCCTTCAATTGACATTGCAAGAAAAACATAACTTTATTGAACATAATAACCGACTTGATAATGAAACACCAAAATTAATAAAACCTTAGCACTACCAATGAATTGAGAATGGTATTGATAGAAAGTATATGAGAAAAATATTTGGGCTAGAAAAGCTCATTGCTGTGTTTGTTTGCTCTTCCCGATTAAGTGGTAAAGTTTTTTGATCGCCATCTGTAATTGTACCATCTGGACTAGCAATACAGAGATGTGGATAAGGATGCAGACATATACAGTCAACACAAGCATGTCCTTTAACAGAATGCCAGTAGGGCCTTTCCCAGCGAATATTTCCAGCTGGTTCATAGTTGCAAACAAAATATAGCGTATATTCCTTTTTGCCTTTGGTTTTAATCAAGCGTCTTGCACAGCCCAGAAACCTTGTATCATGCCAGATCATCTGGATCAGGTGATGCACCCCAGTAGCAATCAAGCTATGGTTTCCTATCCAGGCATCCAATGTAACATCCTTTATTTTATCCTCTCCCCAACGCTTAATGATGATTTCAGTGTCAAGATCATAGTAATTGGTGAAACATTCAGTGTCGACGTTCTGGTTGACTCTATATCCAAATGTATCCCTGTTGGAGTCATATTCATAAGGCATACACTGATTGGCCCACCTTTGAGCAAGCATTTCCAGTTCATAGTCCCATGTTAGCTCAAACATGTTAGGAGCTATCCCAAAGTGTAAAAGGTAACCTGGAGAATACATTCCTGAAGCTACACGATCCCTGAGCAAGTTGTGATGCATCAGAATATCATGACGATCTTTGTCTGTAATTGGAACATCAATCACTTCCCCTTCACAGTTCTCACCAAGTTCAGGACCGTAAAAGCACATGACATGATCCCATCTTATCGCACAGTAGTCATAGTCATAGGCCTCGGGATGATTTTCACCCTTTACCATTGACATAATGTACATGAGCATTGTGATACAATTTATCTTGTACATCATGCTTGAAACTTGAAGTATTTCTTAAAAAAATAACAACATTGTATCAACAGAACACAATAAATTATTTGCTAATCAAATAAATCTGAAGTTGAACAATCTTCTTATTGCACAATAATACACAAAAGTCTCTGGTTAAAGGAACTGCAATTGGTTTTTTAGAATCAATTACAAACTAAAAACTTGAACAAAGTCCCTCAGTGGGACCATAGCACATGACATGATTGTTTCAGTTAAGCAAGTATATCAATGCATTGCATTAGGATTCAATAAAATATCACTGTTATCAGTTTTTGAGCACCAAACACTTCTTGCCAAGACTATGTGATTCAGTAAACAAAGCAACTCACCTAAATTTTAATGACAATAATATGAGAGAACTCAAGTCTCACTATCCATTTCAATCATACTCAAATCATACAGAGTTTCAAGAACTAAAAATAATTCCACATCTTGAAAAAATGTCAAACTCTTGAAATTTATCAGATGATTTATTAAAGTCATTTATTATTATTTGAATGATAGAGTTTTTTCTTCTTCACATTTTCAATTAAAATAAGCCGACCACTGCATTTTCCCAGCTGATTTTTCATTTGCCTACCAGTTGATCCACTGAGCCTAAGCTGGTTTCAAATCTACTGACACTCAACGTAACTTTTCAGACAAGTTTATATTTTTCTGTAGGTTTGTGTCAGTGTATTCACAATTACAGACATCGAGCATAAACTGGCAGACCCGCATCGTATCAGATCAGACAAGTGAAAGACCGTAAAAGACACTACTTTTTTTTGTAGATTATGTCTTGGAGACTCCAGTTAAGGAGTATAAGACAAGTCAGATCAACAATATTATACACTAGATACCATAATTACTACAATTAGTTGAGGTGAGGCTTAATTTTGATGTGAAAGGAACGCTTGTACACTATAAAAAGCTCTATCAACTAAATATTTTTCAATTATTTTTTAAATATTTCTATATTTTCAAGACTCTTCAAAAACTGTGGTAGCTTGTTGTAGAATCTCCTACCAATATAACTAGGTTTTTGTTTGAATAAGCTACTATTGTGACTCACCAAGTGATAATCTCCTCGGCTTCTTGTATTATAATCATGCACATCAAGATTTTGGTTAATATCATTCGTTTTTACATATAAAGTAGCTTCATACACATATAAGCAGGGTACAGTTAGGAGACCAAGTCTCTTGAACAACGGCCTACATGAATCTAATCTATTTACTCTTTCTGTACACCTAACCACTTTCTTTTGGATCTTAAACACCTTATCAAGATTTTGTTTTGATGAATGACCCCATACTAAGATAGCATACCTAATATGTGACAGTAAGAGCCCATGGTAAGCTGTAAAAAGTAACTTTTTGTCATTCAATCTAGCGAGCTGTCACAGGACAAATACCCCAGATGAAATTTTACAGCATATTTTCTCAATGTATGGAGCCCATGTCAATCGTCTATCCAACAAAACTCCTAGAAATGCAATTTTTTTTTCCTGGTCTAATTGATTATCGTTTACAAACACGTTTATAGCCCTATCTTCATTTAAATTATGTTTGTTTTTGAATTGAAGGTATTGGCATTTTTTACTATTTATAAATTGATTTAAAACTGATTCAAAAATTGGACAATGGACTGCACACCTATATGGGCACTTATTTCTAAATTATCTAGAATGGAATTGCTGAAAATGAGTGATGTATCGTCTGCAAATAAGAGGGCTCTACCACTAATTAATTCTTTAGGTAAACGGTTGACATATAACAAAAAAAGCAATGGACCTAGCACCTAGTATTGATCCCTGAGGCACTCCAGCTTGCTCCTCTCCTTTTTTAGATTTATTCTTTACTAAACTATTACCAACTACTGTAGTTAGTTCTACACATTGTTTTCTCCCAATAAGATATGATTCAAATGATTTCAGTTCAACCCCATTTACACCTACATTTTGCAGTATTTCCAATAAGGTTCTATGATTAACACAATCAAATGCCTTTGACATGTCTAAGAAGATTGCAGTAGCTTTATCACCTGAATCTATTATATCTATTAGTTTTTCAACTAGAGAAACTATGGCTGACTTTGTTGGTCTCCCTTTCTGGAAGCCATGCTGTTCATCACAGATAAAGTTAGCTCCTTGAAGGTGCAGAAGTTACCTATTTAGAACTACTCTTTCAAAAATTTTACTTATTACATTCAAAATACTAATGGGCCTATAGTTTTCCACCTTTTCTCTATCACCACTTTTGAAGATTGGCAAGATCTTCCCCTCGCTTTTGCATATTGAAGTAGATTTACTTTATCTCTTAGAATCTTGGGAGCCTATCAGATTGCTACAAGAGTTCCTTCCACTAATGCTATCCTGATTTTTTTATCGATTAACGTCTTTTAATACAATTGAAGATATAAATTTATCATTTGAAACAACTAGTTTCCCTTCCCGGCTTTGAGCCACTGTACTAAAAAGGTTTGTTAGATGATTGTTTAGGAGAATTATTGACAGTAGATTGCAAACGACTTCCAATCAGCTCTGCCAGCCTATTACAAAATATTACTTTGCCAGATTGATTTAGATGTAGACCATGATTAGTGAAATTTTGTTTTTCAGCCTTTCATTTAGAAAACAAATCCCTAATTGCTTGGAATTCTAATTTTTTAGGCTGTTGATTGTATTGTGAATTAATTTATTTGTTGACTTAATGGTTTCATTTAGCTCTGGCCTATCAAACCTATACATTAGTTTTTTGGCTGAGTGGCACAATCTCTTTAATTTTTCCATTTATTTCAGGAAGATTTTTTAGATTAGGTTCATTTATATTGTTCGAGCCACCCAGTACTATTAGAAAATCGTTTTTATCAATATCTTTAGTTTGTTCCTATGCTGACTCTACGATTGCGTTTATAGGGGCACTTGGTTTTAAAAAGCTCTGAACTTCATACTTATTTTTTAACCTTTTATTTAGTAGGTCACTACAGTCTCGTCCATGACTGGATGTCAAGAGCAGTACTCTACCTTTCCTATCGTTATTTTCCCTTACTTTAGTTTTGGTTGCTGTTTGCAAAACCTGACTATACGTTTTTGTTTGACCATTTCTATTTATTTTTTCCCCATTTGATTTAGGTTCTACTTTTCTTGTATTGATCAGAGGTTCAGATCTTACATTAGTCAAGTTTATTTTTGAAATTTAATATTTCGATTTCCTCTGACATAGACCTACATAGACTTGTGAGATTTAGTATTTCAGTTTTATGGTCTTCCTGCTGCAATTTTACAATAACTTCCAGAGATTTTATGTGATCCACCAACCCTATTCGTTCTGTGTACGTAATTTATTGTTTAAATTAAATTTATTGTACGTATTTATTAAGTCCATTCATTGACTTTTTATTGTGGATGATGCCCACATGATTCCGGCGACTTGTGCGTGAGTAATGAGGGGAATGATGAGAAACACCATGGCTGAATGAGATACGAACTTAAGACTGCAGGAAACGAAGCCAGCTAGTGCTGTATCTTATCACAGACAAGCGCTCCAATCAACTGCGCCACCAGAGCCAGAAATAAACTATAATATTTCACATCAATACTGTTGTCAAGCAAGCCAAATATTTTGAGCCATTCAGTTCAAAGAGGAAGTGTTTTTTCTGGTTATTTCCAATCTTGAGTGAGTGGTTTAGCTGTTCTTTGTTCAGCTACTACTACTACTACTACTACTACTACTACTACTACTACACACACACACACACACACACACACACACACACACACACAATTACTCAGGCTCTTCAATATTGCAGAAATCTTCAGTGTACTATAAACAACATGGTATAAGGAACATTCATGTAGGCCGTTGTTCAAGAGACTTGGTCCCGTATTTATGAACATGACTTATCAAAGATCGACTTAGCCTAAGTCAGATCGGTCAAGTCAGACTTAGCGGCAATAAGGCTTACTTACACTAACAGGTTGAAGCCAGCTAGCAGCTGTAACCCTAAAAGCCAACCCAGCTCCCACAACAAAGATCTGACTCCTGATAAATAATTTAACATTAATAATTTACATTAAACAACTCTAATTTACACTAATATGATAATTTACACTACGTAAATGTTGCAGGGACAACTGGGTCGGCTTATAACCTCACTTTTCAGCTAGTGAACTCACCTAGTATAAGTAAAGCTTAGAATAAAGTTCGTATTCATGAACCTTTCTTAAACATCTTCTTAACTTTAAAGCCAAGACGTGCTTATAATTGGAGTCTCAAATCCGTTCTTAGCCAAGCTAGGTACAGAGCTGTCTTGAAGCCGTTCTTAGATTGTTGTGTTGCATCATATTTTGATTTCATTTTTTAGTATAGCATCGGCTCGTAATAATGAAATAAAAACATCATATTCAATTTTTGCACCATTGCAATGTAATTCAATGTATATTTGACTTTTTGAAATTATTTCTATTTATTTTATAGTTCTAACCTTACATATTTTTGGCACTAGAATTGATTCTCTTTCTAGGAAATAAAATGGATGAAGTTCGTTTTGGTCTGCTGGCAGATAGCGTTAAATACAATGCTCATTATTCAAATTCGGGAAACAGAAAATAATGATTTGAAAAATGTTGGCATGGTAATTATTATGTAACAGTAACTATAAATTTACATGCAGTGCAGTATCTTTATCTATTCATGCATGTTATTTTATGTTTATTAGTGCCTGATAATACAACACAATTTTACGTTAGCTTGTGACCACGTTCTATGTAATAGAGCCTTTCCAACTAGGTCTTGAATAACTCCTGCTTAGATCAACGTATGTCACGTTCATAAATACGGGAAATACGGGCCTTGGTCTCCTAACTATACCCTGCTTATATGTGTATGAAGCTACTTTGTATGTAAAAAAGAGTGATATTAACCAAAATCTTGACATACACGATTATAATACAAGAAGTCGAGGAGATTATCACTTGGTGAGTCACAATAGTAGCTTATTCAAACAAAAACCTAGTTATATTGGTAGGAAACTCTACAATTTTTGGCTTAAAAATGTCAAAATTCCAAATTATATCCTCTTTTTTCGGACTGTGATAGTGCTATGTTTGAAATGAAAAAATTAATATTCTTTATCTGGAAAAGACTTGTGATTGTGAATAATTATTGTGCTTCAATGTGAAATTTCAAGTGAAACAGCGACCTAACCTAAGATTTTGAACCTACTTTAAAATTTTGTGAAAAGCAGTTTTAAGCAATAGCCTGTTGTATTCACATTGACTGTATGTTAGTTAAATCAATAAATAAATAAAACATTTGTGAAGCAAAAACATTTTAAAATATGATTGTGACTAAACTAAAATCAATAAAAGAACTTGTAAAAATGTGTGAAAAATATTTCTCTTTGAATTTTTTTTGAGGATGAAGCCCACATAGGTCTTAGACCTGTGCGTGGGTAATGAGTTGGATGATAGTGATTGATGAGTTGGACCTACAGTTTTAGGTGGGCTCCGAAACACCGGGAAGTGATTTTACAGCAAAAAACAGTGTGTTTTTTGCTGGCCAATCTAATCGGTCACCGTTACAAACAGGACCTACGAGAACGCAGCTTATCTCTATCTGATTGAACGGATACCTGCTACGGGTCGCGGCTAAATGTGTTTGAGTTAAAAATGTGTTTGAGATTTAGCCTTTAAAAAAATTGATCACTCTCGTGGTCACTGTCTCTGAATGTGTAATTGGGCTATCAGATTGTAATCCTAAGTTTGAAAACTCCTACAAAAAAACTAGATTTCCAGTATTTTCTGATTTTTATAATGAAATACCGGTACTCAGATATCAGAACCTTGTCTCTGTTGAATGTTGGCTCTTTTGCTGGCCAATCTAGTCGGTCACTCAAACAAAGAATGTCCAGAAAAACGCAGCTTATCTCTATCTGATTGAACAGATACCTGCTACGGCTCACGGCTATCACTTCCCTTAAAAGTACAGAAGCCCTATTAGCAACAAATGTTTGAAATGGAACAAATTTTAGATTTCAATTTAACATGAAAAAGGCAGGAATTTACGTCCTAGAGAGAAGATTTAGTTTGAATGGAGGATGTATGATCAGTAATATCACTTTAGTTGTCAACATTTAGTAATTTATTTAATCATGACATCTTCAAAAATAACTTCAGCTCTAGTAAGTTCTAGAAAATAGGATGAATTTGAATTAAAAATAGGTAGTCTGTAAGAGTTGTCTATATTTAAGTTAGTTGAAAGCAGGTATTAGGCATCTAAAGCCGCGTCTCCACCAACCGAACATGCTCGGCGAACAGTGTTCGCTGGAATCAGCTGATGTCGCCGAACATTTTTTGGAGTTGGTTTGGTGTGGACGCCTTCTCGAACATTATGATCGGTGTGGTGGGAATAGTGGCGGGAACCTGTTGTTGGTCGTCACTGTTCGCTCACATAGACCGAACATTTCAATTGAACTCACGAACATGTTCAGTGACCCATATAATTTCATCAAATAAATAAATAAATAAATAAATAAATATGTTTAATCTTTTTTTATTTTTTTTTGTTCGCCAACAATGTTCAGCAGACATGTTCGGTTGGTGGAGACACGGCTCTAGCTATCTTAGTATGGGGTAATTCATCAAAACAAAACCTTGATAGGGTGTTTAAGATCGAAAAGAAAGCTGTTAGGTGTATGGAAAGAGTAAATAGATTAGATTCATGTAGGCGGTTGTTCAAGAGACTTGGGCTCCTAACTGTACCCTGCTTATATGTGTATGAAGCTACTTTGTATGTAAAAAAGAGTGATATTAACCAAAATCTTAACATACACGATTATAATACAAGAAGCCGAGGAGATTATCACTTGGTGAGTCACAATAGTAGCTTATTTAAACAAAAACATGATTATAAATTAAGTTCTAAGCTTAGTTGCACACTGGCCAACAAGCTACCTACAACAAGCTACCGCAGTTTTTAAAGAATCTTCAAAATATAGAAATAGTTTAAAAACATTTAAAAAATATTTAGTTTTTATAGTGTACAAGAGTTCCTTTCACATCAAAATTAAGCCTCACCTCAACTAATTGATATAGTAATTGTGGTATCTAGTGTATACGATTGTTTAATTGTTGATATTACTTGTTCCATACACTCCTTAACTGGAGTCTCCAAGACGTAATCTATGAAAAAATTCAACAATCTATTAGACTGTAAAATTTCCAAAATAGTTCCTCATTTAGACAAATTTTTAGGTTAATTTCGTCAGAATAAATGCAGATAAATGTTGATTTGGTTGGTATAAACCAGATACATAGAAGAGATATGGGTAGGCCTAGCATGAAAGCTGGTTACAATGATGAAGATAATTTTTTTTAAATCTTTCTTTTTTTAAAAACTGCGGTAGCTTGTTGTAGTTACCTTTCAATATAACTAGGGTTTTGTTTGAATATGCTACTATTGTGACTCACCAAGTGATAATCTCCTTGGCTTCTTGTATTATAACCGTGTTCAAACAAAACCCCAGTTATTATATTGGTGGGAAACTCCACAACAAGCTACCGAAGTTTTTAAAGAGTCTTGAAAATATAGACATTTTTAAAATTATTTTCTGTTTTTTTTTTCAATTCAAGGATTTAAAATAACTTGAGAAACGATTTCAACACAATCAAAAACGATAACGTTTGAACTGTAGAAGTAAAGTGGATAATTGTGCTAAGCATCAACTTTCGTAACATTATTAGAATGTTGTATTTGAAATGAACCAGCTGTTCCATGTTTTGATTTCCACTAGCTTAGATTTAATCTATATTTTTTATACAGTGTACAGTATACACTACAATATACATTATACAGTGGCGATCGGTGTAACAACACAATTTCTTTTATGTTCGACTTCCAAACTTCAAAATCAATTGTGATCTCACTTGGACCATGAGGAAGCTTTATACTAAGCTTCAAGAGTTTTAAATCCTCGTTTCAAGCGGTAGGGAATAAACGGACGGACAACGGCACGATTTAAATAAGGCCCTATAGGCCTTAAGGCAATAAGGCCTTATAGTATAAAAAATAAATAAATAGATCTGCCTCTCTCCTCGTTTGCGTAGTACGCTCTTTAGTGTTGAGTTCTGAAGAGTCACCTACAATCGAAATCGGCCATGGTAGGCTACAGTTCACGGCTATCACTTCCACAAAATTGAAATTTAATACTATTCATATGTATTATCTTGCTGTGCAGAACTGACCTTTTTGAGTCGCAGCGGATGCGTTTCGAACTATGTTGTTCTTCTTCGGCGCTTGGTTGCAGACTGACAACCAGTCAGGAGACAGTCTGCAACCAAGTGCCGAAGAAGAACAGCATAGTTCGAAACGCATCCGCTGCGACTCAAAAAGGTCAGTTCTGCACAGCAAGATAATACATATGAATAGTTCTACTGCACAGTTTACGAAAAATGGATAACCACAACAATGAAATTTAATAGTTAAAAGTTGCTTTGAAGTTCTTGAAAATTTAACAAACTGACAAATATACAGAATTCATTAATTTCGAATTATAGCACTCAGGGAATTCGAAATTAATCATTTCTGTTTTTGTATATTTGTCAGTTTGTTGAATTGTCAGTTACTTCAAACTAACTTGTGAGATACGAGCCGATATGGCCAAGTTTAGAATGAGTGCTGCTGTGCAAAAAGGTCACTATAGTCTAGTGGTTAAGGTGCCCGACTGGCAATTGGGAGGTATTTGTTCGATTCCCGGTGGTGACTGATATTTTTGTTATTATGGAGGAGAACAGTTCTCCTAGTTACTAGGAGTTCGAGAAGTGGTGATTTGTTATTTAAAAGCAACATTCCCAAAGAATTTATTTTCAAAAACCAGCCTTACTCAGACATAGGACATTACAGAGGATATGCCAAAAGATCAGACTCTAGCTGGGAAATATAAGACGACTTGAGGGGGGAGTCATGGATCATGAGACCTGCTTCCTAACAAAGTTCAAATTTATAGTAGAAATAATAAGAAGCGTAATACTCTTATTGGTGAGGAGACCCTTACGGGTAGCTCCACCTCGCAATAGTATGAGTACTTGTAGTTACTGCAAAGTGCTACAAGAGTGGCTTCAGGGGGGTGCTACATGTAGTTTGCCAGGCAGTCCATTATAAAAATATTTAATAGTCCCATTGAGTTCTGCTCCCTCAAAAATCCTTAAAATATAATAGGCTACCCTCAAAACAAAGCTATTCTAGTTCTTTGGTAAGGTTCAAGTAATAAGACTAATAACAGAGCTGATTAATAAAATAACAAAAAAGCCAGCTTGATTAATAAATGTTGAATTGTATGAATTATAATTGTATTATAAATCTATTTTCCTACAACTGCTCGTAAAGTAGTTCTTTACGTACTGAAAACTAATTGTAAAATACCTCTTTACTGCTCCGCAAACGGTAAAGTACTTTATACGCTCGCCAGCTGTTTTCTTTACGCTTCTGTTTTGATTTTGATGCCTTCTCATTGGTGGAGCACGGAATCCGTGAAATTCACATAACCTCAACAATGGCGAACGTTAACCAAATCCGCGCATGGTCTGTGATGTTACAAACTACAAGCTTTTATTGTGTTGGAATCCAGAACTGCATTTTTAGGAAAAATATTGTATGCAATTCGCGCGGGAAGCTTCTTTATCGCTCTCGCAAAATTACTGTGCTCCGCTACGCATCGTGCAGTAAATGTTTTGGCTCGAGCAATAAAGTCGCGCTTCACGCTCTTAATACATAAATAACTATTTCATTAATTGAAATTCAGTCTGGTGACTTAGTAATATATTTTTGAATGTCATCACATTGAAAACGGTTTCAATCAACTTTACTCCCATCCCCCAAAAAAACCGTGTTTGAGAACCCCCCCCCCCCCCAAGAATTTCAATGACACAGTCTGCGTTATAGCCCCGCTGTGGGCAACCATGCATGATACATTTTATTACATCTATAATAATCATTAGTGTTGCCTACTAACTGTTGCTGAAAAATTCAAGAAAGTCCTTTCTACTTGTGGTTTGTTATGAAACAGGAACTGTTTCAAGGGCTGAACGGAATAATATTATCATTTGTACATTGGATAAGAGTATCGTGCTCTGTGATGCCTGTATCTGTTGCATACTATAACCTGGTGCGCCATGCGGATTACTGTGTGGATTTGTGAGGCGAATGCTTTAATTCGCTGCCTCTGCCGACAGGAATATCAAAATGGTCTCCAACCAAGATCCGGGATTATGATATGCAGGGATCAACCTCACACGTCCATTACAGCTGCACTGATATTGTTGTTCCCTACTTGTATTGTTCCCTTCTTCCCGACCTGCCTACCTATCACTGCTACTAGGCTAGGTTAGGTTACATTTGTGCGAAAATCACCTAACCTAAACTTACAGGATTGAGTATGTTAATTTGGTCATCACCCAGCTCAGGGGCAAGCGCGGATCCATGGGGGGGGAGAGGTCATGGTGCTCATGCTCCCCCCTAACTTTACTCTTAAGTATGCTTAAAAAATAGTTTTAGAGGGATTATTTTTCAAAGATTTTTTGGGGGAGTACCCCCCCAACTCCCCGTTTAAAATAGCATCTATTTAGATGCTGTTTTATAGTCATATGGCCGGTCATATTGGCACGAAAGCCAATTAAATAAGGAGTTTAATGTCAGTTAACTAACCGTTGTAAGTGTAACGGGTTTATGTCTGTTGCACAAAGATCCATTTTTTTAATTTTCGTTTTGATCAAGATTAATTTTCGTTAACTGAATGGGCACAATCTGGCTACACTGATATAACAGCTGATTCTGAAG
This sequence comes from Conomelus anceps, assembly GCA_948455865.1. Lineage (NCBI taxonomy): Eukaryota > Metazoa > Arthropoda > Insecta > Hemiptera > Delphacidae > Conomelus > Conomelus anceps. The sequence goes on from OX418227.1 coordinate 1,850,656, forward strand.
TTGAGAAAAAAGATGAATTATAATCATTTCATTGTGAAATATTTGAATCATTACCCAACTATCTCAATATTTTTATATACTAAATAGATTTCATTCATTTTGAATTCAAATCATTCCATTGTGAATTATTTGAATCATTATTCAACTACCGGTATCTCAGTATTATTATATTTTTCATAGATTTTTTTCATTTTAAAGGTTTTTAATACCTACGACCTAATTTACAGTTACCGTACATGTTCTGGTACAATAAACATTTCCTATTAAATGCAACTTAACGGGCATTAGTGAGATTCAATCATTGGTGATCGGGCAGTTAAATATATTCAACGCCGGGTAACCTAATCGGCGTTATCGCTTGTAATTAATTGTCCTTTGTGCAACTAAAAATTCTCTCCATTAAGTTGAATTTCCTTAGAATTACGTCATTCCACGGGAATTAAATCTAATTTGCTTTTTTGCAACCGGCCGATAATCTATATTATCTTCATAAATATTGTTGGTGGACTCTTACATGGTTTCCCTTTACTATTTTTTTTTCTTGAAAAAAAAACACTTTTAAATGGAAACTAACTCACGTTATGGCGTGACGGCCGTTTCGCTCTGTTGTCTAGAGCATCGTCAGACGACCCACAGTACACAGTAAACTTTTTTCAAGTTTATATTACATATTAGTGGAAACAAGATGGATCTTCAACATCACATTTTTTTTTCTTTTTGAGGATGAAGCCCACATAGGTCTGAGAACTGTGCGTGGGTAATGAGTTGGATGATGGTGATTGATGAGCTGAACCTACAGTTTTAGGTGGGTTCCGAACCACCGGGAAGTGATTTTACAGTAGAGAACAGAGTCTTTTTTGCTGGCCAATCTAATCGGTCACCCTCACAAAGCGTGCCCAGGAGAACGCAGCTGATCTCTATCTGATTGAACCATAGAACTATACTACATAGAACTGTAATATAGTTCTATGGATTTAACAGATACTATTATAGTGCCTAGAGTCTACATCTACCCTCCCCACCATTCTACATCACAGCTGGTCACCCCATCCTATGACTGAAGATCTAGAACGCATGATATATGAATATAAAAATGCATTATATACGAATAAACGCCCTATATTTTTGAATAAAAAAGTAGTATAAATGTATGTTGAGGTTTTTTTGGTGTGGGAGTGTCACAAAACACTCAGCAAGCTCGCAACACACAACTCTGTGCATCTTGGTTGGGTACCTGGCCATGTAGGCATAGGTGGCAACGAGTGTGCAGATGGGCTTGCTAAGCAAGGTTCTAGTAGGTCATTCTTTGGCCCAGAGCCAAGCTGTGGCATAAGCAAAACTACTGCCTTCCACACCATAAACAAATGGTCCAGGGACTTACATCACCAGCAATGGCAAGGTCACTCAGGCCAAGCACTTGGCAAAAGGCTGCTAGCAGACACAAGCTTCTACTTCACCAACTGGCTGGTGAGGCTGGGTAGAGGTCAGGTTAAGCAGCTGATTGCTCTGATAACTGGACATGGCCACTTCAGGAAACATCTCCACACAATTGGACTCAGAAATGAAAGTCAGATGTGTAGGCTTTGCAATCAGTCTGAAGAGACTGCCAAGCACATCATACTGGATTGCGAGAGACTCGGGGCAAGGAGAATGGCTCTGTTTGGCTTTAAGCAACCAGGTGATGGATGAATGGGACGTTAGCATAGGGAAGAAACTCCTGGATCTTGTAAAGGGCACAGGTATTGGTTTGCCTAACTAACGTACTAGGGACACACAATAAGCTTCGGTTGACGTGTGAGGATCTTTGAATCTTATGGATCTTTGAATCCGTCCCTTCATAACATAACATAACATAACATGTCGAGGTGCACTTCCAGACATGATTCCATAGTCAATATTAGGCCCAAACTATACCTTCACGTTACTATAATGACTTATGACTATAATGACTCGTTACTAGCCTAGCACAAAGTTGGTTTTGATTGCACTTTTAAAATTTAATAGTCTCAATTGAACATTATTCTTTTTATTTATTTATTATTTATTTTTTGTAGATTACGTCTTGGAGATTCCAGTTAAGGAGTAAAAGACAAGTCAGAAAAAAAACGATTATACACTATAGTTACCATAATTACTATATCAATTAGTTGAGGTGAGGCTTAATTTTGATGTGAAAGGAACTCTTGTACACTATAAAAAGCTTTATCAACTAAAAAATTTTTAAATTTTTTAAAAATATTATATATTTTCAAGACTCTTCAAAAACTGCGGTAGCTTGTTGTAGAATTTCCTACCAATATAATAACTAGGTTTTTGTTTGAATAAGCTACTATTGTGACTCACCAAGTGATAATCTCCTCGGCTTCTTGTATTATAATCGTGTACGTCAAGATTTAGGTTATATCATTCGTTTTTACATATAAAGTAGCTTCATACACATATAAGCAGGGTACAGTTAGGAGACCAAGACTCTTGAACAACGGCCTACATGAATCTAATCTATTTACTCTTCCTATACACCTAACCGCTTTCTTTTGGATCTTAAACACCCTATCAAGATTTTGTTTTGATGAATTACTCCATACTAAGATAGCATACCTAATATGTGACAGTAAGAGCCCACGGTAAGCTGTAAAAAGTAACTTTTTGTCATTCAATCTTGCGAGCTGTCGCAGGACAAGATTTGCTCGATGACACAGGAAGTTCCCAATTTGTAAGTTGTAAAATTTCTTTTTTTGGCTCTCACTAAAAAAAAATATTTTGAAGCACATCATTCTATGAACTAGAATATGGTTATAATTGTGGTTTTTTAGGCATATCTCACTAGCCTCTTCTCAGTCCAACATCAACCATATTACTTTTGACGGCCAAATATTGAACATGCTAGAAACATTTTTTTTCTCTCTGCGTAGGATAAACAAGCTATCGTTTTTTAATCTCTGTTGCCCACTGGATAAATTTTGTTTCGAGAATACATTTAAAGCATTCGTGCATCCCCCTTGTTATTTGCGGGTGACGAATAAAAAAATACAATCACATAGGAGAGAGTATGACAGTTTTACTGTCACAAAACTTTACTATAGATGTACAGAATACATATATACACTCTGTTCTCTCTCATATCTAGAGAGATACGTTCATACAGCGTAAGTAGATCAGTGCTGGGACCAGAATATGACCAGAATATTCAATAAGTCTCGTATTTCTTAGTTACTTGCGTCAAATACACAATTCACATTATATATGTATTCATACATACTCAGACAAATAGGCATACATGTATATATTATACATATATATATGTACACTCACAAGTTTGCGAGAAAATTCACATTATTTATATACAGATAACATTGTTTGCAAAAGGGATTCTGGGTAGTCTTCTGCCACGGAAAGTATTCTGCCACGGAAAGTATTCTGCCACGGAAAGTATTCAGTGAACTGTGTACAAGTATTTATGTGAGTTATGGTTTTGAAATTGTTGATGTGGATGAAAAAGGTTGTTGTATAATATTCTTACTCAGTCCAGTCCATGATGGTCTATCCATTGTGATAGAAGTGATGTAAAAAATCGAAGAAGGAATTCAATGATAGCAGAATAAAATGAAACCATTTCACTAAATGAATTTGACCTTCAATTTGTGACGACATTAAAATTTGTGCCTTGTTCCCAGTAGTATGGAAACTATGAAAGTAAAATGTCACTGTATTTTTTCTTCCTGGATTTCTTGTTCCATGACGAACTGCGTTGTTAATATCAACTTTTCAAGTGAATTAAACGACTTGCAGTCGAATTTTTATCAAAATAAGTAGTATCACACTTACTTCTGTAGGCCTTCTGTATTACTTCTGTATTTTTTCTATAGTAACGTGACAGCCTATAACTGAAAAATAGAGAGATATTTTACATCTAGGGTGGTCAATTTCGATGGATAAATCTAGAAATGTGAGAAAATAACACCTTAGAGCAAGTTAATCGATCTTACTATGATCCAAAAATATACAAAGACTCAACTTTCATACCTTTTAATGGGAGATATTTGTGCTTAATTAGCTTTATTTTGCGAGAATCAAGCAGCATACAACATCAAAAATGCAGAGTATATCAATAATGATGAATCACTTTGAAATGTAAGAAAATCTACACTATACAGAGTGTTTCAGGAGGAATCTGCAATACTGAACAAGCTTGTTCCTCTCATAAAATAATGGAAAAGTTCATATAAACATGGTTCTGGAAATGCTTTATTAGTGAGTTACGGCTGGTGAAAGATTTCGCCTGGAATTCAGCTCCTCCTGTGAAATTAAGTCAAAAGGCGATAAATATTGCCTGTAATTAAGGCAATAAATAAGGTTGGTAATTGAGCAGGTATGACCTGAAAACTCCAATAAAATTTTTTCTAGAACTGTATCTTCAATATTTTAGGAGAAAAATGGGGTAAAGCACTGAAAGTTAATGTTAAAAAAAAAAAACATTTTTTTAGCGTTTAGACTACAATAACTCCGTTTAGTTGCCTGTAAACAATAAAAAATGTTTAATACAATTTTAATTCTGAAAAAATAATGCAAATAAAGTCAACAATGACGGAATAGCCTTCTTTTAAAATAAATCGATCACACCGGTTTAGTGTGGCTCAAGAATAGACAAAACTTGAATTTCACGCCTAATTAAGGAGATTCGTGCACTACACTATTGATCAAATAATGTAACAGGTATCTGTTCAATTGGATTAGATAACAGCGCTCTCGTGGGTACTCTTGGTAAGGTAGACCGATTGAATCAGCCAACAAAAAAGACTCTTTTCTCTGCAGGAAAATCACTTCCCAGTGGTTCGAAACCCACCTAAAACTATAGGTCCAACTCATAAATCACCATCACCTAATTTATTTATAATCACGCACAGGTCTCAGACATATGTGGGCTTCATCCTAAAAACAAAAAAAATTATAATAAAATAATAATAATACGTTCACATCTCTAGACATTTACATTTACTTGGAATTTCTGTATTGGGAAATAGTTTTCAATTTCTTTTTAAATTAGCATTTATTAACCATTTTATAAATTTTTGAGGCAGGTGACGTCTGGTGAATCAAAATTCAATACTGCAACAAATAGAAAACTATTCCACTGATTTATATATAAATTTTGAATATAGAGGTGACTATATCGATAGCCCTTCAGCTATGAACTTTCTGCACTATCAGCAATATTCAGCCTGCCTGCCCCGGCAATAAATTAAAAATTCACCCCTCCCCTCATTCCCCCAACCTATTTCTTGAACATCTTTGCCTCTCCTACCTCCCCACCACCTCTTAACTCATTGCCATCCTGTTATTATCATCATCATCTTCATAATCATCATGACTATCTCCATCATCCCCGTAAAGTCTCAACAATCAATCAACTTCTTAATATCTCGGGTGAGTGACGTTCAGAACAGTCCTGATTGGTTTTTTCCTCTTTTATATTTCTCTTTCTCCCTCACTCACTCTCTCCCTCACTCTCTCTCTCTCTTCCTTTTCTCTTCTTCCTTAATTTCTCTCTCCTCCTTTTTTGCCCATTCTATCCCTGTTCGTTTTTTCTGGTTCTAGTTTTTCACTGTCATGCTTCACCTTTTCATGCAATAATTTTATCTAAACTTTGATCTTTCTCATCAATTTCTATCCTCTATCACTTTCCACGTTTATGCTTTCTATTTTCTTTGTCTTTTCCTTGTTGCTCTTCCAGAACTTTTTGGGTACATTTAATTCGATACAGTATTTTGTATATTCATGCGAAAAAATACATCATGTATTCGAATAAAAAAGCGAACAACATACCTTCTTTGACCCTATTTTTCTATCATTATAAAGTCTTCTGTTCTCTCTTTTTGTCTATTCTCAATTTCCTCAAGATTCTCCCATTCAACATCATTGCATCAATATGCCAATCAATTTATGTCCTTCAATATATATCATGAATTATTTGGTTTTCCAACCCTCTTTGCGTTTTTCCTTTACTTCTATATTTTCTCCTTGTCTCTCTTTGTAAGGGTGACAGATTAGATTGGCCAGCAAAAAAGACACTGTTCTCTGCTGTAAAATCACTTCCCGGTGGTTCGGAACTCACCTAAAACTGTAGATTAAACTCATCAATCTCCATCATCTAATTTATTACCCACGCACAGGTCTCAAACATATGTGGGCTTCATCCTCCAAAAAATCCAGTTGTTGATGGTCGAATTCTAGTTGTAAATTTTGTCCGAAAAAAATGCTAAACTTGAACCAATATTTCCCTAACGATTAAAAAAGGCTTAATTGTCTGAAACTCATGTCATGAATAAATTTTATAATTTATTAAATGTGATGAAATTTATAAATTGCGCGAAAAATTCATGTTATTAAACTGAAAAAATTTCTGCACCTGTCAACTATAACCTGGAAACGAATTTCACAGTTTTTTCCAAAATCGTTTTGTCGAATTTGTTCATTTTCTGACGAAATCGTTTTGTCAAACGTCAAATAAAATTGGGAATGAAACAAACGAATCCGGGGCGAGGGGAATACTACAATATGAATAGAGTTAAATTTATAAATTTATTATTGCATCTTTGCATTTATTGTTAATTTTTCTGTATAAATGAATAAATATAAGCGGGTCGCTTAGCGCAATCGGTTTAGGTGTCGCAACTTCAGCGGTCGTGGGTTCGAATCCCGCTCTTCCGTCTGGCATCTATGTGCTATCATTACCCACGCACAAACCTCAAACTCATGTTGGCATCATCAGCAATTAAAAAAATATAATAAGTAGTAGTTCAATTCCGATCCCACTACAATTTCGAATGTTTATCTTAGTTGATAAATGTCTTAATTATCTTAAAAAATAAATTAGTTTCTTGGATTTCTTGTTCCATAACAATCTGCGTTGTTAATATTAACTTTTTATTGTAAAGTCAATTGTAATTTTATTGTAAGGTCAATTGACTGCAAGTCGTTAAATTTGCAATAAAAAGTTTAAATGATTTAAATTGGTATCATCCTCTCTAGTTTAAACATTCAGGGATTCATTCTCTGCGAAATCTCTTGGAGTAATGGTGGAATTACTTTGTAACAAGTAATTAGTTTACAATTGATTAGTTATAGACTTTTAAAAGCAATTCATGACAATTTATTTATGTTTGGAATCAGCAAAACTTTCTGAACTCTATTATTTAATCATTACAAATTTGTTCATCTTTCTGCCTATTTTAAAAATGGCTCTTTCATTACACTTCATTCACTCCTTCGCTGCACTATAAGCTTACTTAGAGCCTGTAAAACACCACTAGCACAAAACACATTTCAGAGGTTTTAAGATAATTTTTAATTTAGAAGTTTTCAAGGGAAAGAATGTTGGAAATCAATCCAAAAAAAGAATAGTTTTCAAGCTCACATCATTCTTACACAACAAAATAAATGTACAGTTGAGTTAATCACCTATTAAAATGAACTAAATACAAAACTTCTTGTGACAAAGGAGACATACCATTCACAGTTAATTTTTTGGAAAATTCAGTCTGCAGCAAAACCAATCAGGAGATCGGAATGTTCAATTGGAGCCCCTCAGGGTGCTCATAATGTTCATCTATCTGTTAGCTGGCGTATAAAGTTTTCAACAAATTGCTGCAACTGAAAAGTTTCAAACTAGTTCGTCCGGAATCGAATTCATCAGAAACGTATTTAAGTCGAATAATTTGACTAAAGCCGGGTTCCATTTTGTACACTCAGTTCTCGCTCTGAACAATTAATTATTCTCACTTTGTATGCATCTAGGAATTTCTAAATCCTCTAGAACTGTAGATCGTGACCCATTAATGGGTCACTCGTAGGTTATTACAGGTGTGTGGTGGAAGGATTGCAAGTGGATCATGGCATGGTCCTCAAATTATTAGTTTCGGTTACTCTGACAATTTAATTTATAAATAAAACAATTTCTTCATTTTTATTAATGAATTTTCAATGTTGAAGCAGTGCTTAGTTGCTTTATATGACGTCTATGTAGTGTAATCTGTATGGAGCTCTTAATTAGACAAGCAGATAAATTGCTCAAGTCTCGGCAGCAGCAAGATTTTTTGTCAACAAATTACTTCTTATTTACTTTGCAATAAATTATTTAAAAAAATGATGAGTTAAATATAATTATTGTTAATTTTCTAATGGGGTAACGCTTGGCATACGAGAGGTGTTTCCGGTACTACTCTAATCTCTTGAGAAAAGGTGAATAATTATTGATAATTTCCTAAAGGGGTAACACTTGGCACACAAGAGGTGTTTCCGGTACTACTCTAATCTCATGAGAAAAGGTAAATAATTATTGATAATTTCCTAAAGGGGTAACGCTTGGCATACAAGAGGTGTTTCAGGTACTACTCTAATCTCATGAGAAAAGGTAAATAATTATTGATAATTTCCTAAAGGGGTAACGCTTGGCACACAAGAGGTGTTTCCGGTACTACTCTAATCTCACGAGAAAAGGTAAATAATTATTGATAATTTCCTAAAGGGGTAACGCTTGGCACACAAGAGGTGTTTCCGGTACTACTCTAATCTCATGAGAAAAGGTAAATAATTATTGATAATTTCCTAAAGGGGTAACGCTTGGCACACAAGAGGTGTTTCCGGTACTACTCTAATCTCATGAGAAAAGGTAAATAATTATTGATAATTTCCTAAAGGGGTAACGCTTGGCACACAAGAGGTGTTTCCGGTACTACTCTAATCTCATGAGAAAAGGTAAATAGTTATTGATAATTTCCTAAAGGGGTAACGCTTGGCACACAAGAGGTGTTTCAGGTACTACTCTAATCTCATGAGAAAAGGTAAATAATTATTGATAATTTCCTAAAGGGGTAACGCTTGGCACACAAGAGGTGTTTCCGGTACTACTCTAATCTCATGAGAAAAGGTAAATAATTATTGATAATTTCCTAAAGGGGTAACGCTTGGCACCCAAGAGGTGTTTCAGCTACTACTCTAATCTCATGAGAAAAGGTAAATAATTATTGATAATTTCCTAAAGGGGTAACGCTTGGCACACAAGAGGTGTTTCCGGTACTACTCTAATCTCATAAGAAAAGGTAAATAATTATTGATAATTTCCTAAAGGGGTAACGCTTGGCACACAAGAGGTGTTTCAGGTACTACTCTAATCTCATGAGAAAAGGTAAATAATTATTGATAATTTTCTAAAGCGGTAATGCTTGGCACACAAGAGGTGTTTCCGGTACTACTCTAATCTCATGAGAAAAGGTAAATAATTATTGATAATTTCCTAAAGGGGTAATGCTTGGCACACAAGAGGTGTTTCCGGTACTACTCTAATCTCATGAGAAAAGGTAAATAATTATTGATAATTTCCTAAAGGGGTAACGCTTGGCACACAAGAGGTGTTTCAGGTACTACTCTAATCTCATGAGAAAAGGTAAATAATTATTGATAATTTCCTAAAGGGGTAACGCTTGGCACACAAGAGGTGTTTCCGGTACTACTCTAATCTCATGAGAAAAGGTAAATAATTATTGATAATTTCCTAAAGGGGTAACGCTTGGCACACAAGAGGTGTTTCCGGTACTACTCTAATCCCATGAGAAAAGGTAAATAATTATTGATAATTTCCTAAAGGGGTAACGCTTGGCACACAAGAGGTGTTTCCGGTACTACTCTAATCTCACAAAAAAGGTGCTACTATTAAAATGACCAGATTGAATTCAGAGAAATAATTTACATTTATTTGACAGTTATAATAAAAATAATAAACGCTAAATAGCTTATTAAGAATTAAAATAATCAATGATGAATTCAATCTACTTACAAACGGTCTCTCGCACAGCAGGGAAGAGTGGGGCGGGTCATCTGCTGTAGATGTAGCCAGCTCCCTTACTCGACGCTGATTGCCCCGAGCCACTCGTTTTTCAACACAATATTTTACTTGTCATGAATTTTCACTGACCTCAACATTTTTCTTTCAATAGCCAACAATGGTTCTCTCCTCCTTTTGTGAAAATTCATGGTAAATTAATTAATTATGCTGTCACATTACAACTCTAAGATTTTTGTTTTATAATGAATTTTGTTAGGTCTTTAATAGTTTGTTGAATAGTTTCATTTTCACTCCATAGGCCTTTTCATCTAGGAATTTAAGTCAAGGAATTTTTGATCTGTACACGTAATGCCTTATTTAAGACCGTTAGTGTTTGTTGACTGGAGGGAATCTTGAAATGTAATTTAATTCTGTGATGTTTTTGTGACGAAATACTTGATGATCAATTGAATATCAAAACTGACACTGAATTTCAATTTAATATATCTGGTTTACTCAAATCAAATCAAATAATTTTTATTTGTTATCAAGAATACACTCATACAAATAGAAATTGCTATCCGCGTTACAATGAAAACTTTACAAAAGAGAGCATACAGGAAATTAGAAAAACGAGTATTGACCAGCATTGAACGATATAACATTAACAAAAATTCATCAATATAGAAAATAATTATAACAATAACGATATAGAAATATAATTCAGAAATATAACAATATATGAATATGACGATATTCGCAATCATAAAATTTTGAAGTATAACGATGTAGAAATATAACAATATGTAAATATGACAATATTCGCAATTACAAAATTTTGATTAGTAGCCTACAATTTGTACCATCACCAATCCACTATCGCATCATCTCTATCTATAAAAGGATGATACCCTGACTCACTCATCAACGCAGAGCCAAAACTACTAGGCCTATGAACTTGAAATTTCGTATGAACAATCCTTATAGGATTTCACCGTGCAATAAGAAAGGATTTTTCAAAATTCGCAATTTTAGGGGTGTTTTTAGGGGGTTAAAGTTTTGCCTATGCAAAGCACGGGTACATGGCTAGCTAGCTTACTGGGATGTTTTAATCATATGGAAAATAATTTAAATTTTTCGATCTGATGTACACGCTGTTTCAATGGACAAGCTGTTTGTGTGTTTTGCAAATCATCATTCACCTAACCTACTGAACTTGCCGGCCAAACAGCTTAAAGGAACAGCTGATAGAAGTCAACAGTTTTTAATCATATGGCAGGCCCCTTAGCGGCGTTATTTACGCTGTCTGGAACGCAAAAACTTTGCATGTAGGATACCGTTCAGTCGGAGCCTTGCAGTATGTAGGAAACATATGACTGGGTATGATGAAATGTAATTATGCCGGGTTGATGACATCTGTTAACCAATGCAGCTATCAATTTGAAATGTATTCTCAGTAGGAGGTGGCGAATAATAAAATAAAAATCCTAGCTTCTACCCTTATAGTCGTGGAAGGTTTAAATTTGAAATGTTCATTGAAAGGTGGTGAGTAAGGTCTTAATGTGTAAGAAAACAACGAAGGAGGCCTCTCTGATCAGCTGGAAGAGCCCTAGGACTAACTTCTTCCCTAATAGTCCTGGAAGGTTGAAATTTGAAATGCAACCTCAGTCGAAGGTGACAAATAATAAAATTAAGAATGTTTTATGAGAACGCAGCAACGCGCGTCGGGCCAGCTAGTTATTTATACTTATGTTCATGGAATGCATTTCACTTCTGAAAATAAGCTTCATCAGCCTGCCGCCAGGGGTCAT
>OX418227.1:1867286-1929786 GCA_948455865.1 Conomelus anceps
ATTTCCTCCGTGAGTGAAACATCTGGGCTTTTAGTATGCACTTATGTACACATTTTAAAAACCACCAAACAGTGCTCAAATGTAAGAGAGTGATAGCCCAATTTACTTTCTTAGGGAAACAGAAATACTCGTAGGTAGTCGACATTGTACTCTACATGAATAAACCACTCACTCAATTCTTTCTTTCTCCTTCACACTCGCTCTTTCACTCCCACTCACTCTCTTTTTCAGTCTCTATCCTCTTCTTTCATCCATCTCTCATACCTTCCTACAAAAGAACGTGAGCACCAAAATAATTTCTGGATCTCCGAAAAGCTTTATAGCCGCCTTAATTTCTGTGGCATCATCTTTTCTCAAGCACTCAAACTCTTCTACTTTATTCCCCTTCTGGTTCTATTTACTTCACTTAAGGCCAGTTGCACAAAAGAAAATTAAATTTGACCACCGTAAAATGACGTCATTTGACGGAGCCAGTGGAACGACTTCCCTACTGAGCTCCGTAAGATGACGGCATCTTATGGTGGTTAAATTAAATTTTTTTTGCTTCTATTTTGATAGTTTACACCCATTTCAACATCATACCACCCCGTTGCAACGGTTTAGTAAGAAATAACGCGGTGTATTCTAAAGGATACTCCATGTTATTTTTGCTGAGGAAAAGGGAAATTTTCACAAAATATTTTAATGCTTATAAAATGATTAATATATATTGAATAATGATTGTTGAAGTTAATTACATACACTTCTACCTAAGTAGTACACATACTTAGGTAGAAGTGTATGTAATTAACTTCAACAATCGTTTGAATCATTAGAGTAAATAGATTAGATTCATGTAGGCCATTGTTTAAGAGACTTGGTATCCTAACCGTACCCTACTTATGTATGTGTGTACTTTATGTGTTTACTTATTATGTGCTTATTACTGCTTATTATGTGTCTACTTTATACGTAAAAAAAGAGAGATTTTAACCAAAATCTTGATGTACACTATTATAATAGCCGAGGAGATTATCACTTGGTGAGTCACAATATTGAATTCAATTGAAATTGAATTGAAATAGTAGTTTATTCGAACAAAAACCTAGTTATATTGGCAGGAAACTGTACAACAAGCTAACGCAGTTTTTAAAGAGTCTTCAAAATTTCGAAATATTTAAAAAAAGAAAAATATTTAGTTGATAAAACTTTCGAGAGTGTAAGTTCCTTTCAAATTATGGTGATGGTGATGATGCTTTGTTTAAAGTAAAATTTAAATTAATATTTTTTTCAATAAAAAAGACTCCTGAGTTATTGTGCTTCAAGGTGAAATTTTTAGTGAAACACACCTGTTGTCATCTAAGATTAATCTAAGTTTTCGATTCTAATTTTAAATTTTGTGAAAAGCAGTTTCGGGCAATAGCCTGTTGTATTCACATTGATTGTATGTTAGTTAAATAAATAAATATAGTAGATTAATTAATTGCTAGTTGCTAGTATTAGTACTTCGGCTGCTAATTATTGGAGATTCATTTGCTAGCAATGCTAATTTTGATGATAATCCATGCCATCCATGCCAATTTTGATGATAATTTTTTTAATTATACACTAGATACCATTATTACTAAATCAATTAGTTGAGGTGAGGCTTAATTTTTATGTGAAAGTACCTTTAATACCTTTTGATATAACTAACTACCGTGATCACTTTTTTCATGTGTATGAATTCAAACTATCTACATTGTACTTCTCGTTTAGAACGTTTCAACTCCGTTCCCCATTTCGAATGATAAATATCGGATCCGTCACTTCACGGCCTATTGAATAGTTTAACGACATCTGTAATAGAATCATACATACTCGAAAAGTGATGGGTGGATAAACATGACGTTGTCATCCGATTCAACGAGGTATACGGTACTCCTATTGTAGAAACAAGATTGCGAACGATGATTTTATCCATTTTTACTCCTTTCACTCCATTTTGACTCCTTTTACTTCATTTTTAATGCCTTCTGCTTTGCTCACAACCTAATGCGGAGTTTGGTTGCTAAGGATTTGTTCACTGAAGTGAGGAATGGCATGGAGGTGTTGAGCAGCCTACACTGGAATTCCAATTATTTATGTTTTGCTGCGAAATAACTCGGCTGGATGTCAATGATCAAAGATTAATGGACCTTGATTAAGTACATAATAAACAGCAATTTTTGATATTTTGACATTGAAACTCCCTGAAGTAGTAGTTGTATTTCCCTGTTGAGTTTTTTTTTTAGTTCTGCTTCCTGCTGCTTTTATGCACTGAACATTGATTTCGTTCACATTTCAAGTAGGCCCAAACTGTGACTAATGTAAGGGCGCCTCTCAGTGGCGGCGATAAGGAGCCCGCAAGGAGGGGGCCAAGGGTTTAAAAGGGGCTCCTGGAAGCTCCCAGCTCGGGTCTCAAAATACTTTTTCGGGGAGACAAGACAAGAAAATGCTCACCGCCACCACTGGCCGCCTCTGTATAAGATAGAAAGAAATTTATTTTCTTGGAAACATTTCAGACTTGATACAAAATATACTGTGTTGTACCTTGCAAGAGAATACATTAATAAAACATTGAATTATTCAGATTCAGATGACTTTATTTGTGTAAATTTACAGTGTTCATGAATGATAAAAGTATTATTAATATTAGCAACTCTCAGATCCCCTAGATCAAGTAATGTACAGTGATTTTTGAAAAGTGAATGGTTGAATAGTTTGAATAGAAAAGATTATAAATATAACAAATATTTATTTTAAAGCACTGCACAGCAGAAATTATTGATGTGATTGTTAAAAGGAAAAAGAAAAATAGAGCTTGGATATGAGAGATGAATTACACAAAGAGGTGAAGTCTTGGTATGTTATACAATATATTGTGGACAATGTAATATTGTCTTCATATTCGCTTTCCTCGCTTATCAGTGTAAGTTTATAAGCTAACCAGCCTATTTATATTGACAGTTCAACAGACATTAATCGGGCTGTGAAATTTGAAGCAAATTTTCATACTGTGTTAGGATAGGCTATCCAACTTATTCTTCAAACTTCATGTTCTTGAATTTGATAGTAGGCCTATTGGTTAAAAAAAAAAAAAAAAAAAAAATGGAAAAGTAAATCTACTAGATTAGAAACTATCATTTATTTATATCTCATTTTTTTCTTATTTAGCTGTTTGTTGCCATGGTCGCGGCGCCCAAAGAGGTCGCTTTCCTCGCTCCATCAAGATACAGCTATTGAATTGAACCACTTCAAATTATGCAATTCATTGATTCACTGGTCATGCCATTTGTGTAATTAGTTTGAGTGATTCCAATTAACTCGTTTTATGTTTCGATAGTTTATACCTACAATAGTCCCAATAGTTTCATTGCAATAAATTGCCTACAGCCTTATTGGCTAAGGCGCTTATCTCTGACTGAAATCAAGGGTTCAATTCGTTTTTAGCCTGGCATCTTTGTATTAATATTATCATTCACCTGATTATTTTATTTTATTCAATTTAATTACTAATGAAAATTTATGAAAATTGTTAAAGAAGGGTTTCAAGCCCTTCTTTGGTTTCAAGGCACCTTTGTATCAATTATCATTCACCTGGTTATTTTATTTCATACAATTTACTAATGAAAATTTATAAAAATTGTTAAAAAAAGATTTTAAGCCTAGGTGAAAATGATGGTGGGATGAAATGATACATATACTGATGAAATGAAAAAAAGTTTTATGATAGTACTTCAACAGTTGAAATGAAGAGGTATTAAGGGTCGGCTGTACCGCGGCCATGTTGGATTTGTATCTCCATAAGAGCAATGCTAATTTCAAAACTATATAACTCACCTATTTATAATCTGAAAATTACTGTCAATATCTTATTTTGAAGGTCTGATTATGCTTAACCGCATTTGCTTTCTGAAAAACCCATACTTTCTCCACAGTTTGTTCTAAATAATGATTTATTAGACACGAATTTATGATTTTTTCTGACGTTTGTGATATAGATATCAAAAAATGACAAAACGGGTCCTCTCCGTTATAATGTTTTTCATGACATGGATTTTTTCTCAAGTATTGCTTCATTTGTCAATTTTTGAATGGTTTTTTGGAGAGGTATGTACCACAGCAGCATTAATTATTGCGTTATGCATATCAGCATATAAGCGTTATGCAGCATTAATTATAAATTTAATGAATTTATGTTACAATTTGACATCAATTTTTTTGAAGGATGAGACCCACAGGTCTGATATCTGAGCGTGGATAATGAGTTGGATGATGGTGATTGATGAGTTGGACCTACAGTTTTAGGTGGGTTCCGAACCACCGGGAATTGATTTTACAGGAGAGAACAGAGTATTTTTCGCTGACCAATCCAATCGATCACCTTACATAGAGAGCCAAGAAGAGCGTTGCTTATCTAATATGATTGAATAGATACCTGCTACGGCTCACGGCTATCGCTTCCCTCGCATATAACATTTATGGACAGCATAAAAGGGATTATTGACAAACCATGTGTACAAGACTCAGGCAAGAAGTAAAACATAACATTTTTTAATTCTTGGATTTCTTGTTCCATAACGATCTGCGTTGTTAATACGTATTAACTTTTTGTTGTAAATTTAACGACTTGCAGTCAGTTTTATATTGTGAATATAATAATAAATGTGATCGTCACGTTCAGTCATGACCGCTCAAGACTGCACTTGGATGGGTGACCGTGCTTCAATGACTTGATGTTACAAGCTTTATTATCACTTATCCGGTGGTTCGGAACCCGCCTAAAACAGTAGGTTCACCATGTTCCCCGTAACATGGCTCAAACGGCGAGGTGGAACTACCCGTAAGGGTCTCCCCACCATTAGAAGCCATACGCTTATTATTATTATTTAATAAATCTACTCACAATCGGCTGAACGTTTTCGAGGTATTGAATCTCACTGTTTGACCAAATTATACAAAAACCACAATTCTTCTAATCAACAAACCAGCATCGCCGGTATCTAGGGTACCTTGTAGATGAGATTCAATACCTCGAAAACGTTTGGTCGAATGTGAGTACATTTATTAGTGTATTCACAATATAAAACTGACTGCAAGTCGTTAAATTTACAACAAAAAGTTATTTTTAATTAACTATATCATTCAATGGACCCATCAGACTTCTCCTTGGCTCCTCTCTCTGAGGCAAGTTTTTAAATAGACCATTCCATCTATTAATCCCTCACTAATTGAAACTGTAAACCAATCAGGTATCTGAAATTGGGAAAGCCTAGCTGGTGTCTGACTCCCGTAAACCCTGAGTGATTGGCCAAGGGATCAAATTCCATTCCAACTAACCTAACCTACCATTTTGATTTGTAGTTTGCCATTACGATATACATTGGCAATTAGCATCATTAAGGTAAAGGTTCATCAATACGGTTTTCATGTGAAATAGAATACAATAACTTTTTTATTTGTTGACGTGGCGAAGTTTGGACATTAATGTCCACTATACCATTTAACCACGTCGAGAACAAAACAATACAAACAGAACAAAATATTTACAGATAAGTTAACCAAAAATGAATAGACCATATATAAAATGAAAGTCCAATATAGAAGAAAAAAATGATAAAATGTCTTTTAGTAATTGAATTTACTCCACTAAACCTGTAAGAGAAAGACAATTAAAAAAATGTAAATAGTGGATGATATTAAGAAATGGATGAATCTGTTCAGTAAAAAGATATTAGAGTTGTGAAGATGAACTGGTTGAAATTATCTGAAAAATTAGCTCAAGAAAGAAGTTTTCAAAATATAATTATTGAAAGAAAAGAGGAAGGAGATCAATACATGAAAATGAAAGAGAAAAAATGAAGAGGGAATGAAATTGATTTTGATTATTGATTTGCTGATACATGAGTTACTAACTAACAGGATTTTTTTAACAAATGTTAACTTCAACAAGATAGAAAAATACAAAATGACATAATAATTACTCTGAAAAGGTGCGTCCAAACTACAATGTAGCACTATAAAGATACGTTTACATTGGGATACATATATGAGAACATGTGTGAAATACTTGTTAACCGTTAAAAAAATGCAACTGCTCTACTCGGTTGACCTGCATTTCATTTAGCTTCATTTTTATTTTATTTTAATTGTTCAATTCTAGCCTACTTGTGTATTGTTTTTGTTTGTTACTTTTTGGTTCTTGATTTCGAAACTGATTATTCCTTGTCGCTCCTCCTACCATTGGGCGTAACTTGCTAGGGGCTTCAGCCAATCACAGACCTTCATTGAAGGTCAGCCTATGAGAGGCACTTTCACCCTCAGCTAATAGTATAATTCTGCGTTGAGTATATATTAAGCTACTTTGTATTTCAGTTTTAGTTTGTCTGAAATTGATAATTGTGTAACAACTGAAACTACTATTTCACGGTTTTCAATAAATGTGGCTGTGACAACTTCAAGTCTTATTATTCATTATTGCAATTGTTGGAATGCATCATTATCTTCTGAACACTTATGATATAAATAATTAAAAATAGCTTAATTCATGAATTTCGAACTGTACGGCAGCACATTCCTTGATCATTTCCAAAGTATCAAGTTTCTCTGAAAGCTGTAGTGGGAGGTTTTCCTCATTTCATGAGTGTAACAGCCGATGAAGTTTTCCTCGATGTGGGAAAAATGCTGGGAAAAGCGTGGACTGCAATCGTCAGACGATATGAAGAGAAGTGAAGTTCCTTGTTAGAGTTATAATAGCACGCAGCGCGCGCTATTTGGTGAATTAATAGATTCCATTTCGGTTTCTGCTTCTGGAGACGACAAAAGAAATAGGAATGGAGGGTGGGGGGGGGGAGAAGGCAGAGGAGGAGTATGAGTCGTAGGAGGAGGAGAGAGAGAAGGATGAGAAGGGAAAATGGAGGAGGAGGAAATTAAGAGAAGGAGAAGATGGGAGAGAAGGAGAAGGTAGAAGAGAAAGAAGAAAAAAGCGAAGGAGGAGAAGAAAGAAAAAAGAAGGAGAAGGAAGACAAAAAAGAAGCAGAAGGAGAAGAAAAAGAGAAGAAGGGGAAGGAGGAGAAGGATGAGAAGGGAGAGAAGGAAGAAAAAAGAAGGAGATGGAAAAAAAAAGGAGAAGAAAGAGAAGGAAAAGGAGGAGGAAAATGAAGAGAAGGAGGAGGAGAAGGAGGAGGAGAAGGAGGAGGAGAAGGAGGAGGAGAAGGAGAAGGAAAATGAAGAAAAGGAGGTGAAGGAAAAAATGAAGGAGTCGAAGAAGGAAGAGAAGGAAAAAAAGAAGGAGGAGAACGAGAAGAAGAGGAGAAGGAGGAGGAGAAAGAAAGGGTGGTCAAGAAGGGGGAGGAGGAGAAAAAGGAGAAGTGGGAGAAGGAGGAAATGGAGGAGGAGGAAAATGAAGAGAAGGAGGAGAAGGTAGAAAATGAAGAGAAGGAGGAGAAGGTAGAAAATGAAGAGAAGGAGGAGAAGGTAGAAAATGAAGAAGAAGAAGAAGATAAGGAAAAAAGAAGGAGAAGAAGAGGTGAAGGAAGAGGAGGAGGAGAAAGAGAGGGTGGACAAGAAGGGGTAGGAGGAGAAAAAGGAGAAGTAAGAGAAGGAGGAGATGGAGGAGAAGGAGTAGATTAGATTATATCTCTTTATACATGTAAATTTACAATTTTGCAAATGAATTGTTAAAAACAAAATATTCAACATCACATAGATAAATAATAATATTATACAGTAGTGAACTCAGAAAATGCTATTTTCATAGTGCAAAGAATTATGTACACCGATCTCATTTGTATGATATTAACTACAGTAATGACAATCTAAGCGATGCAATTACATGAAATGGCGAAGTTTGCACAAAGATTCGTCCATTCTTGATGGACGAATCTTTGTGCCAAAGATGGAAGAGTAGGAGGAGAAGTAGTAGTAGGTGGAGGAGGAGGAGGAGATCTACTTACAGACCTCTAGCTTGATTGCACCAGCTGCCAAAGCCATTAATTTAAAAATATCAGATTTCCGTTTTTTGTAATTCTTTTACTCGATAACTAATTGGAATATGAATGAAATATCATGTGTGTATATTTTTTTTAGTCTCATCACTCACTAAAATTCTATCAAAATATGAGATTGTGAAGAAAAAAGTGTTTTTAATTTACATGGCATGACCCTGTAATGACTTCAACAAGAGAACCGTGAAAAATATAATGTTTGTTTTTTGTTAGGGTATTGAAAGGGAGTAATAACACTCATTATCACCCATTTAATTCGCTTTATTTTCCCTTGTGATGTTTTAAAGAAAGTTCTTTACATTCATCATCCCACCGCTGAAAATTAAGTATCCCCTGCAGAATATTTTCCAACTCCAGCAGTAGCGTACAAAAGCTAACCTAGATGCTTGACATAGTTTTAAGCTACTCTAGTTAGCGGGTATGGAATGTGCTCTGGACAGACCGCTTCAAAAATCTACTATCTCTCTTATTTGCTCTAGCGGCAATCAGGAAATTGTTCAAAAACCACTGCGAGAAAGTTTCGCAACTAATTGCGCGCGAGAGAAAATTTAATGTGTATATCGGTGTTTACATCGAATACTCGAAGATAATTCAATATTCTCATCTTTCATGACCGATTTTTTCTTCAGAGATTCAAAATTTGAATCTATATTCAAATTTATATTTATAATTTAATTTATATTCAAATTTAGATTCAGAATTTGAATTTATCTTGCAAATTTTAGGTTAGAGGTATATTTTCATTAGCATAAAAAATATGGTTTCAATAGTAGGCCTATACCAATAAACAATAACAACACTTTATCAATAATATCATTCTCAGTTGAATGATGAGTCAACAACATCCATATATCTATCACAGAATGATCTCTAAATAGATTATAAACCTGTCATGTGTCGTAGAGATTTAGAATTAATTTAAATAGATTTAATTTTTAGAAAAAAGGAAATAACGTAGAATTATTGACACCTATTGTTTTTTATTAATAAAGGTTTTAAATCTGAGGTTTGATCTGACTTGTCTTATACTCCTTAACTAGAGTCTCCAAGACGTAATCTACAACAAAAAAACCTGCGTTTTGGTATCCAATTTGTTCACTACCGGTTTCAACCCTTCCATGGGGTCATCATCAGGTGGTTACAGATGTTGTTTTATCATCGCCGATTCGGCGATTCATTGTAATGATAAAACGTCGAATGATAAAATACACACAAAAAACACATATCACGAAACGAATAGGCCTATGCGAAAAACAAGACAGGTAACACGCTCACGTCGATTGACAAGTCCGGACTTGTGATACTTTTGTTTTTTCCTATTCTCATCTTCCTCCGTTGCTTCAGTGCGTGAGTTGGTTGTTATCCTAATGGTGATTGATTTTTCTATTGACTTTACTTAAATCAATGAGCGTTATATGAGTTTGTTGAGTGGAAATGAATAGTAAGACTGACATAAATACGTGAAACAAATCCTTCAAGTAATTCGATGAAGTAGTGTTCGGTTGAAATATCGTTAAAGTAAAGGTGTAAGTAATTCCTAAGTCCATCTATATAATAGGAGAGAGTAGAGTGTGATTGTGTACGTGTTTTTTGTCTTACGGATTTCATAAGAACGGCACCAATTTGAAACACTATAAATTTGGCACATAGCTTCCTCTAAGCTTCATTCGGTGCACCTCGAAGCCCAATTTTTGATTTTCCTATCAGACTTTTCAAAAGTAATGTTCAAATTTCACTTATGGGCACTTTTACTGTTTCAAAATATGTTTAAATGCAGGAAGCTCATACAACTACTGATAACATGATACTTCACTATGATGATATTATAGATGGTACGCCGATATCTCTGAAGCCAAAGCAACAGGTTAGCAATGAATGAATGATAAGACGAAATTGTCACAACCACATTTATTTAAATAAATGTGGTTGTGACAATTTCGTCTTATTATTCATTATGGATACCTTCCACAATATCACCTTCACCATTACTAAGAAAGTCAACAGGTTAGCTACGTATCAATATTACAGTTGTTATTTACCCAGCGTCATATTATTGTAAGTTCACTATAATAAACTCACCTATTGCGTGTATTAAGCTTTTCCTTCAATACATTAATCTGGAAAACTGAACCCATAACTATGCAGGTGGGTAGAGCTTGAAAGTTGCTAAAAAGGTAGTTTCTAAAAATTTACATCTTTAGTGCAAAAAACAGTTCTTTGTGAATTTCTCTTTTCAAACAGATGGTACAAACACTGTACGGTATTCACTCATCTTACCAGAAAAGAAAAAACTCCAAACTGGGTTCCCGGGCAAGACCACTAGGTAAAATGGAATTTAAAACTAGATTCGTGAAAACTAGATAAAACTTCGTGTTTCAGGAGACACGTTAAGCCGTCGGTCCCGGTTGCATATAAAAAAAAGCAGTCGTTAAAAAAGCGGTGAGGTGGAACTACCCGTAAGGGTCTCCCCACCACGAAAAGCCATACGAATTTACTTTTTTTTTAAAACTAGATAAAATGCTAGTTAGCAATAAAGTTTGATTTGATTTTTGATTTGCGATTGTAACAATTATTATCAAGTATTTGTTGCTTCCCTATGCAAGCACTGTTACAGATTCAAAGATTCAGAAAATATAAACTACATACTTCAAACCATTTTTTTTTAATAAAAGATTTTCCCATGTAAAAACAATATTGTTGACCAATTGATAATCACGTAATATCTCATCAATGGTCGTAATTATGCTCGATATTGTGCATTGTACTTCAGTATGACGTCATCAATAAAAGGGTACGTGATCTTGTCCTGCATCCCACTCATGTTGGCAAAAAGGATCTCCTTCAATTTTGTGACGCCTCTCTTCAACGTCGCATGCGCAGAAGTGTTTTAGACTACTGTTGGGTGGGGGGAAGGGTGGCGACCGACGCCACTATAAAAGGGAGCGCAAGTTTGCGACCATCTCACTGTTACCGCGTAAAGGGTGTTGAGAGCACCTTCTAGAACCTTCCAACGTCCAAACGCTCGTACGAATTCTGAGGAACACGCGAGGAACTCTAACAACAACAGCTGACGCTGAGACGTCCCCCTAAACCGGTCACACACATAAAGGTAAGATCCCCATATAAATGAAGGAGGTTTGAATGAGGAGTCATCGTTGAATAAAAACTGTTGAACCTATTCTGAAATTTCTGTAAACTATAATTTAGCAATTGGAAACCTATAAATAAAACTCCAAGTCCTTGAATAAAAACTGTTGAACCTATTTTGAAACTTATATGGACTATAATTTAGAAAATGGAAACCAATAAAGCTCCAAGTCCTTTGCAGAGAACTGATGCAGCAATAAAAGCTTCAAAATAAACAAATTTATTCAACAAAGTGACTATTATAACTTACATGGAGAATTATTAATGACATCTGCAGCAACAAACAATTAAAACTAATAAACAGATTCTGAAATTCCTTTAAAACTCTAAATTAAAAATAATAATATAGGTATTTATAAATGAATGAAAAAGAACGTGAGTCAATTTCCATTCAAAAGTGTTTTTTAAGTTTATAATGAATGAAAAAACCTTCAAATCCGTTGAAGACAATTGATACACCAATGGAAGCTTCACAGTAACTGAATTAAATAATTTATTCAACATAATGACTACTCTGTCATATTTGAAAAATTAATTATATTATCCACAACATACAAAAAAAACCTATTTATCATATTTAAAAATTATAAAACAAATCTGGGATACTCAGAAATTGGAATGAATAATTTCTTTGTGAATTAATGCAAATCTCTAAACCCTTACCAAAAAACTATTTATCATATTAATACTGTAGTATTCATATAACTTGGCAGCGTGTAGGAGATGGGAAGACTTGCTAAATCTGAACCCAACTGCTGCCAAGTTATATGAAACCTACAGTAAATCTCTAAATAAATCTGGGATACTCAGAAATTGAAAAAAAATGATTTGTTTGTGAATTAATGCAAAACTCTAATCTAAACCCTTTGTAAAAAAACTGATTCTCCAATGAAAACTTTTAAAAGGCTAACTGGATGAGTTTGGAGTGTTTCAATGGCTACTATCACTTACATAAACAATAATTATTTATTATGATAATTATTTTAACAAAGGCCCTGAGCTGTACTTTTACCAGAGAAAACCTTTTATTATCATTTAATTTGACTTCATATAACAACAAAAACAGGTGTTTTCATCACCTTTTGCATACTATACCAGCAAAATAATAGATAAAATCAATGCCACAACTTTGAAAAAAATAACAAAAAATAGATGAGATTTACCCTTAGGAGTTGCCCTTGAAAAAGAGATTACAAAATTAATGCTAATTCTGTACAAATGTACAGATTTATATCTTAATTAAATCTATCTTCATCTAGATTGAATCTTTCTTCAAGATTTTTCTACAATCTTCATGAATCTATTAATTCTTTATTTATTCACTGAGATTTTAGCTTTCAGAGAAGCAGGAGATTAAGAATAGTTTCTCTCCAGTTTGAATATAGTATTGATAGAGAGATCAAATTGAAGAACTATTATTTGTTCAAATATTAGATTGATTCCAAAAGTTCATGTTAAATATAGAAACGTTTTTAAACTTATAAAAAAAAAACATTTTTCCAGGTAGTTATTTGTGGAGTTTACATTTCAGACAAAGTCTGATTCATGAGGCATCCTTGATTCAAAATCTTTATAATCTTTTTATCCTGCCAGATAGCCAATTCTAAAAAAATCAATGCTATTGGAGCAAAATTGCATAACTACCATAGAAAAATTATGGTTTTAATAGGAATCGTGAGCATCTTTTGTGAAACCTGCTACAGTTTATACGGTATTGATTTCTTCATTATTTTAAAGTAGTCGGTAAATTCAATATTCTCACTTGATTAAATCAAATATATCGTGAAAGATCACAAGGTTGTATATTGCATTAAAAGTAAGAAAGTGTGCGTGGCTCACAAGTTAATGCGTATGGCTTTTATTGGTGAGGAGACCCTTACTGGTAGTTCCACCTCACCGCTTGAGCCATGTTATTGGGAACATGGTGGACCTACTATTTTAGGGGGGTTACGAACCACCGGGAAGTGATTTTACAGCAGAGAACTGAGTCGTCTTTGCTGGCAAATCTAATCGGTCAACCTTACAGAGAGGGCCCAGGAGAGCGTTGCTTATCTAATCTGATTGAACAGATACCTTCTACGGCTCACGACTTCCCCTTAGTTATTGAGTTAGAAAGTGAGGTGCATGAATATAAATCACTTTCCGGTTGTTCGGATCCCACCTAAAACTGTAGGTCCAACTCATCAACCACCATCATCCAACTCATTACCCACGCACAGGTCTCAGACCTATGTGGGCTTCATCCTTCAAAATAAAAATGTAGGCTACATATTGTGATAATTCGAATTGATGAAATGCGCATGGCCTTGCTCTCGTTTTACCTAACCATCTTTATTTAAATAATTTCAGGTTAATAAACTGAGAAATGCTGATTCTTACCTGAGTTCACTTCTGTAAAATCACTTCCCGGTGGTTCGAAGTCCACCTAAAACTGTAGGTCCAACTCATCAATCACCATCATCCAATTCATGAACCATGCACAGGTCTCATACCTGTGTGGGCTTCATCCTTCAAAAAAAGTTGCAGTGAATTTACTTTCTTCAGAAAATGTAGATTAACAATCAGAAGCAGATATGATTTACATAATATCTATGAAACAAGAGTAAAACTATATCATTATAAGTTTGATTCAACTAGTATAATAATTGTTGGATTAAAAAATCCAATAATATTGCTCACTGTTCAATAATAATTGTGCGTGAAATATAGGTCGACTTGGGAGAGCATTAAGATTGGATGTGTTGAAAAAGTCATAAGGTCGTCATAGATTAAAAGTCTAAGACTAAGTCAAGGTTTGTAATAAGTTAAATTGAATCGGTTATTGTTAAAAGGGGATATGTTACAACACATAGAAGGGAAACAAAAGGGGATATATGTAACATATGCATATACCATTTTAACAATAAGCCATGAAATTAGAAAAAATGAACATATTTGAAGATTTTCCGCAATGGTGTAACGCTTAGAGCGTTTATCTCTGATAGCACTCAGACTGTGGCTACTCCTGCGGTTTGGGTTCGATTACTGTTCAGCCTGGATTGTTTAGTGTCATTTTCTGACACTAATTACTAACGCGAAAGTCTTAGACTCATGTGAGGAAGAATAAAAAAAGTCAGGTATTACTAGATTTGAATACCAGACTTTGGTACAGACATTGTTCTCTGCTGTGAAATCACTTGCGGGTGGTTCGGAACCCACCTAAAACTGTAGGTCCAACTCATCAAAAACCATCATCCAACTCATTACCCACGCACAGGTCTCAGACCTATGAGGGCTTCATCCTCAAAAAAAAAAAATCAGTCCAGTCACTGGGAACCTTGATTTCTAGTTCCATTCGTCCATTGGGCACTATAACAGAAACAATTTCCTAAATTTCCTGAAAAGTTTGGACGATAATAAACCATTTCCATCCATCTTCGAATCGGATTTTCCTCCAAGAAAGAATATCACGATACAATCTAGTTTTCCACAATTAGATCTTCTAGTTGTGTGAATCCTCTTTGTGAGACATTTTGGAACCAATTTTCTTGCACCGAACTTCTGCTGGCGACAGGATGTCGTCTTGAGTTTAATATTGGGAGAAGTAAACGTTCATCTCAAGTGCTTTCAGAAGCCACAGCTGAGTTACAACTTCAATAATTCACTCACTTGTATTCGCCACCAAAGTTCCTCATGAGACTCTCAGCACAATATTACTGATGAGTTGACGTTCTATCCAGAGGTTGGTACGAGATCATCCCATTCCAGTATAGTAGTTTCAATTATTGTAGTTGGAATATCAACAATATCAATATCATAACATACAACTATTTACGATAATAATCCCATTACCACTTTGAACTCAAGTAGTAATCTAAGGTTAGGAGTATTGCCAACTACAAAAGATTGATATTGAGGCAATTAAAAAACATTTTCCTACAATTGCTCGTATAAAGTAGTTCTTTACAACTGAAAACTAATTGTAAAATACCTCTTTAGTGCTCTGCAAGCGGTGAAGTACTTTACGCTCGCCAGCTGTTTTCTTTACACTTCTGTTTTGATTTTGATGTCTTCTCATTAGTGGATCATGGAATCCGTGAAATTCACATAACTTCAACAATGGCGCACGCTAACCAAATCCGCGCACGGTCTGTGATGTTACAAACTACAAGCTTTTATTGTGTTGGAATCCAGAACTGCAGTTTTAAGAAAAATATTGTTTGCAATTCGCGCGTGAAGCTTCTTTATCGCTCTCGCAAATTACTGCGCTCCGCTACGCGTCGCGCAGTAAATGTTTTGGCTCGAGCGATAAAGTCGCGTTTCACGCTCTTAATACATAAATAACTATTTCTTGCCGATGCTTTTTTATAACACCTGCGTATGTTATTCGGTATCTTGCGGCTTAGTACATTATGACAAAGTGATTGTGGCAAGCCGTGGCTATCTGTTTAGTCAGACTTCAATTTTTCAATTTCAATGTATTCTCATTTCTTATTATATAGTTTTACATAACAGAGCAAAACGTATAAATAATATAATTACATGAGTAGAATAAGCTGCGTTTTCCTAGGGACTCTTTGTAAGGGTGACCGATTAGATTGGCAAGCAAAAAAGACACTGTTCTCTGCTGTAAAATCACTTCCCGGTGGTTCGGAACCTACCTAAAACTGTAGGTTCAACTCATCAATCACCATCATCCAACTCATTACCCACGTATAGGTGTCAGACCTATGTGGGTTTCATCCAACAAAAAAAAAAGTGAATAATGTTAAAAAAATACATTGAGAAAAACCCTTTACATAGGCTAAAGCACGTGTGTAAGAGTGAATCTGGTTGATAATGAAGAGTGTAGCATGAAAAATATGATACTGTATTTGGAACAAAATGAAGCTGGAGCTCAAAAAACATGAATGAATTTATATTATGTCTGGATTATGAACATGGCTCAATGGAAGAACAAATAGAAAACGTAGGCCTTCAAACATATCCCCCGACGCAAACTTAGCACTTTTGTGTAATAACATTTGGTCTTTAATTAACGATAGATGGAAGTAAGTATATTTTCTGTAGCTTCCCTTTTCATTTCATACAACCAACTGCTCACAAGTTTCTTGTATTTTTCAAGTGAAAATTTTTCAAAGTCTCTCAACTTGTCTGGAATATTTCTGTTAAGTATGTGGACAATATAAAAAGTATTGGTAGTTGAACATTTTTGGTGTAGTTAAGGCAGTTGAGAGGGTGACCGATTAGTTTGGCCAGCAAATAAGACCATTCTCTACTGTGAAATCACTTCCCGATGGTTCGGAACCCACCTAAAAGTGTAGGTCTATTTTATAACTATTATGTACCAACCAGGAGAGCGGCAGCTGAAAAGTTTGAGTGGGATATTGCCGACTTTTTTCCGCGATCCTTTCTGCCCCTTCATCGGTAAATTTTCGATTTGCAGACAGCCCTTTCATCCAATTCTTCACCCGCGCAATAGTCTTAGACCTATGTGGGCTTTATCATACGGAAAAAAATATATATACTATATTTAAAAATTAAATTATTTGTTTTATAGTTTTCAACATGATGCAGCAGCCGACATTGTCTCAGGTGGTGTTCTTCTTTCTCACTGATAAAGCCCACATGGGTCTAAGATGTTTGAGTTGTTGAATGATGAGACAATGATGTTATGTATAGGGAACCTACAGTTTTAAGTAGATTTCAAACCAACAGACCATGAAATGAAGGTAAAGCATGATTTTGTCCACATTAGCCACAAATTCAGACAGACGTGGACTAGTTCAACAATCACTTTTGACAAATTCACAGTCGAAGAAAATCAGATTGAAAAATAATTCCTGGATTTGTTGTTCCATGACGAACTGCGTTGTTAATATTAACTTTTCATGTGAAATTTAACGACTTGCAGTCAAATATTTGTTAAGAATAAGTATAATAACTCACTTAATCTGGCCAAGTACTTTCGAATCTATGAGATTCATCTTCAGAGGCGTGGGTTCCTAGATCATCCCATTTTACAAAAACCACAACACTTCTAACCAAAAAACTGACATGATGATCTAGGAACCCACGCCTCTGAAGATGGATCTCATAGATTCGAAAGTACTCGGCCAGATTAAGTGAGTTATTATACTTATTCTTAACAAATATTTGACTGCAAGTCGTTAAATTTCACATGAAAAGTTAATGAAAAATAATCTTGTATGTTAAAACGATGTTCGTTGTTTCATCATTTCCAGTTCTATAATCGATTCCATACTTGATTTCCTTTCTTTCTGTAGCAGCATTCATTGCTCAGGAAGAAGATAAATCTCCATCAATCCAAACTGAAAGCTTCCGCCATAATTATTTCTGTGTCTATAGGAGTAAAGGTGTTATAGAAAATTGAGGGTTGAGTGGCCGAGAGGGCCGGCTTCGCCTTTACTTTGCCCTCACAGTTTAAAATAAAATCAATAATCAATCTATTTAAAGTCGTCTCCTAATTTCTCGCTTATTAATACAGGCGTGTGCCCATGTGAGGAACCTTCTTCAATGAATCCTGTTATGTTATCAAATTGCAATTTTTTATGAAGAAGAATAAATTAATAATTTCAATTTCAATTAGTTAAAATAATCACCTAAAAATCTTAATTTCCTCCTGAATCAAACAATATATTTTTGCAGCCCTATTACGTTAGATTTCCAAGCTTTTTCTTGAAGGATTTTAGTGTTTCGTCATGCTATATTTTTCTTCATTCCTATCTACCCATCATCTTTTTCTATATTATGAAAAGTAGTTTTCCAATTTTTAGCTCAATAATGAACAATTTACAATCATTTTCTTCTGAGCTTACCTGTATTTTCATAGCCCTATACCCTAGACCTCCAAGCTTTTCCTTGGAAGCATTCATCACCAAGAAAGATCTTAGTTTTATGACATGTTCTTAGGGAAGTGATAGCCGAGTGCCGTAGCAGGTATCTGTTCAATCAGAGATAAGCTACGAAGCTCCTGGGCGCTCTTTGCAAGGGTGACCGATTGGATTGGCCTGCAAAAAAGACTCTGTTCTCCGCTGTAAAATCACTTCCCCGTGGTTCGGAACCCACCTAAAACTGTAGGTCCAACTCATCAATCACCATCCTCCAATCCATCACCCACGCACAGGTTTCAGACCCATGTGGGCTTCATCCTCCGAAATAAATGTTATATTTCTCTTTATTTCTACTCTTCCGCCATCTTTCCATTACGTTCATATCAAGTAGGTTCAACTCATCATTCACCATCATCCAATTCATTACCCACGCATAGGTCTCAGACCTATGTGGGCATCGTCCTCCAAAAAAAAGTTATTTTTATTTCTACCCTCTCTCTTTATTTCCACCCTCCCACTATGTTCATATCAAGTTGTTTTCCGTTTCTTGCTCAATAGCCAATTACTACTGTAATAATTATCATTTCCTTCTGAGTCTAACTAAATTTTAACACTAGGCTTCCCTTTTACATAAGATTCCCTATTTTCTATGGAAGTATATTAGTATGGAAGTATTTTCTATGGATGATCCATCAATTAGAAAAGTTTCAGATCCATGCCATGCTATATTTCTCTTAGCAAACTTCTGTTTAGTGATAGGTCTGATATGATCAATGACAATACATTAGCTGTTAACGGCTTGTTCTTCGGTGACGTGGGAAAAGTTGTCTATAAAATATGCGAGCAAGCGTTGTCCAAGCTGTTAGCACAAGATGAGTAATCAAGATAAGTGCCAGCGTCTACTAACTACAGACAGGAATGCTCATCACTTCACCAAACCTCATAAACTAGAGATTTAAGCGTGGGGGAGACTTGATGACTTCAATAAATTCTTGCAGCGTGGATAGAGGTTTCCAATTTATGTGATTTTTCCGCGTTGATAAATGGAAAACTGATGAGACTCGAGTTGTAGGTATAGATGGTAATATACCGTTATGAATGGCTGGGGCAGGTCTGGAGTTTTCAGGTCGCGCCTGGACAAGTTCAGTGTTTCTGATGTGACTACGTACGACTCTTTCTAGGTATTACCATAGACGAGCCACCAACCTTACTTACTCCCTAATCTCTGGTATTAGGCTTAAATTGTATGTCAATAGAATAGACGAAAACAAAATGCCTGCAATAGCTAACGTTTGTTAAGTTTTCTATTTAAAATCAAATCGTATATTGCACAAAAACCGAATACAATTAATATACAATAATATTATATACAATTTCACATACAAAAAGAAATACAGTATTATTACAAATTTGTGATACACGCCGACAAAAGTGAAAACTTGCTCGCCGACGTGGATTCTTATCAACAGAACTTCTTTACTTGCAAATTAGTAGTTGAGTGAAAAAAATGATTGTCTCTTATAGCTAGAATTGGATTGGAAGAATCTCATAGATATGATTGTAAGCATACATCACAGAAAATATTATAAAAAATAACAAAATTCTCTATTAGGCTATTATCATTGAATATACGACTAGCTTCAAACAACAGGATTATTCCAGATCATTAACTTAATGGAAAAATTTGTCCCTTATCCACATATTATGTAACTCCTTTATTTTGGCTTTTTAACTATCAATATATAGCAATATATATTAACTATCAATATATAAATTTGTCACCTGCTTTTATCAATCCCTAGGTATTGCATTGAACAATCTTTTTCTTATATAAGATATGCTCCTTCGAGATCCACTCTTTCTATGGGAATGAAGTTTTGGGTCAGTTGTGTGGTAACAACAGAACCTCTATGGAGACTTGGAGAATTTTTAATTTTAAACTCATGGTTTTTCAGGGCTGAACAACTAATTGTCTTACAGTCAACATATCAGCATTTAAAAACAATGTGGTACTTGGGTAGTCTCTAGGATGTTTATGTTTTTATCGTTTTTTTTCGATATTGAATTGATTTACTGCCTTAAAGAACACACAAAAAAATTACAATATAGACAATGATAACAATAAATAAACTTGCTTACAATGATCACCACTAATTCATTGCAATAGAAAAAAAATATGGATTGAATTGGCACCAAACAGCAGAAGGATAAAAACCTTGTTCACTGGTGGGAGTATTTCATTTCAGTCAAGATTAATTATTTTGCTTCAAAACTGTCCTTTGCAGATTCAACCATTCAGCACTATTAATTAGTTATTTATGTATTAAGAGCGTGAAGCACGACTTTTTCACTCGAGCCAGAACATTTACTGCGCGAAGCATAGCGGAGCGCAGTAATTTTGCGAGAGCGATAAAGAAGCTTCACGCGCGAATTGCATACAATATTTTTCCTAAAACTGCAGTTCTGGATTCCAACACAATAAAAGCTTGTAGTTTGTAACATCACAGACCATGCGCGGATTTGGTTAGCGTACGCCATTGTTGAGGTTATGTGAATTTCACGGATTACTTGATCCACCAATGAGAAGGCATCAAAATCAAAACAGAATCGTAAAGAAAACAGCTTGCGAGTGTAAAGTACTTTACCGCTTGCTGAGCAGTAAAGAGGTATTTTACAATTAGTTTTCAGTACGTAAAGAAAAATAAATTACTGTAGATTACTGATATCAAAAAAGTAATGTCTCGTCAACCCACCTTTGTTCCACATTCATACAATACTTTTCATTATCCACAACATACAGAAATTTGGAAGGCATCAGATTAATCAACTTGCTACTTTTATATCTCATTTGTTTTCGTACAGTCACCAAATCAGTCAGCATTATAACAGCCTATAATATTAGGACTGAAATAAATACAGTACTGCACATCGATATGTGACCTTTGTTGATACAAAAATTTGTGAAAATTTATTTCGCGGTATGTCCAGATACGGAGGGGGGGTTTGGATGTTTGACAGGTTTCACTGTATCATATTATAATAAAATTATTCTTGGATTTCTTGTTCCATAACGATCTGCGTTGTTAATATTAACTTTTTATTGTAAACTTAACGACTTGCAGTCATTTATAATTATGAATAAATAATATAAATAATTAACTTTTCATGTGAAATTTAATGACTTGCAGTCAAATTTCACATGAAAAGTTAATATTAACAACGCAGTTCGTCATGGAACAAGAAATCCAGGAATATAAATAAATAACAGCGGCCTAAAAACAGTCGTTAAGTCACGTCAGAGGCCCTGAACTTATTCAGGTGCGACCTGATAACTCTGACACCAGACCTGAGCCAGCCAGGTCACACGATATTATTATTATTATTTTATGAATAAATAATAAAAGTGAGTACAAACTTTTGGCCAAACTCAATCCTCAATCAAGAGAATTATCTTCAAGGCATCCTAGATCGTTGATGTTGGTTTTTTGGTAGACGAACCAACATTACTGAACTACAACGCCGTGAAGATGAGTCTCTATGACTCGAAAACGTTTGGCCAAAAGTTTGTATTCACTTTTATTATTCATTCACGATTAAAATTGACTGCAAGTCGTTGAATTTGCAATAAAAGTTAATTATAATATAATGTATTTTGGTATTGTGTGTACGTTATTAAGCCTTTTAACATAGGTTGTCGCGGTTAGGTTGTAGGTTATTAAGCCATTATTGAAATAAGAATTATTATTAAATATATATTCGATTTCCAATGAAATCAATTTCTTTGTATTACTACAATTCGCTAGTTTTCAAATTAATTTGAAAGTTCTATGCTCAAAATAACACCTTCACATTAAATGAGATAATAGTCTGCTAGTGGGGTAGTGATATATAATTATACTGAGCGAGATAACAGGTAGTGAATTTGCCGGCTTGTAACTAGTAAACTCGCTCAATGTATCTAGTGGATACCCACTATACATTAAGGTCTAAATGCAACCCTCCTATCAATTCTACATTTCATATCAAGAAATAAAAATGTATGGGTTCATATTCAGGGTGGAGTAGTTCATACTGATAAACTTAGCCCGCTACTTTCAAGCGCTTATCTTGAAAATAATAATACCATTTTGAAAAGCTTCTGGCCGGCCAGTGTTGGCTCCTTTTGGACAACTTTATCGAACTATTTCCAGTTTGCCGCCTTCCAAATTGCCAATTAAAAACTTTTGCCATGCCTCGCCAAGAATAAATGACTTGACTCGCTTAGCGGTGTTATATATCGCATAACTATGTATATAACAGATATATTATATTTTGGCCGACAATGACTTTAATGCTGCGTTTGTTGTACATTAGAAAATTCCATATCTCTTTCTTTGTCCAATGGAAATGTTATGCACTTCGGAAAGATGCTTAGGAATACTTAATACTATCTAACAAGCGAAAGAGTTTGATGCTACTTAAAGGACTTTTTACCTTTTTATACTACTTTGCAATGAAGCCTACGAGTAGACTTTATAAATCTAATATTACTTAATATTTCTAAAGATACAGTACTGTAGTATTCATATAACTTGACAGCGTGTAGCAGATGTGACATGCTACCTCTGAACCCAACATACTGCTGCCAAGTTATATGAAAGCTACAGTACATTGAAATATAATATTATCTTAAAAGCGAAAGAGTTTGGCTCTACTTATAGGCCTAAAACTCTTTTTATGCTACTTTTCATTCGACCCTACTGGATTAGGGTCGAAAAAAGCAAAAAAGACTGTTCTCTGCTGTAAATGACTTCCTGGTGGTTCGGGACCCACCTAAAATTGTTGGTTCACCATGTTTTCAATAACAAGGCTCAAGTGGCGAGGTGGAACTACCAGTAAGGGTCTCCCCACCAATAAAAGCCATAAGCATTTACTTTTTATTTGACTCTACTAACTACATTCAACTTACTGAATTCCTACCAACGCTAATTTATTATACAATTTCTGTTTGTTCTGCAGAAAAAAATAATCAGGACAATTTTAATAGCTAATCGCTTGTTTCCTAGTGCTGAGAAGTTTGATGTTTTCAATGTTTTAACTATGAGACAAATATAATTTAGATAGTCTATTCAGATACATAGTCAGAAACAGGAATAGTTTTCTTTTCCAGGTCCCAAACAATGTATATAACCTTAGAACTAACTCTGTGGACAGATATTCAATTGAATATTCCAACCTAGTTACAATTCGAAAACAAATAAAACACATTCATTAGCAGCAGATTAATAAACTTGATGCCATCTGAAGTTTTGCATAACTTGAATAACAGAAAGTATTTTATCTTAATTGTAGCCTATAAATTTTGTGGCAATAAAGGAATTTTAATTTTAACAAAATGGCTGATTTTTATTATAACAAGCTTCTTAAGTTGCCGTATTACACCCTAGTTAAAATGAGTTTACTATTCCACTTGTTTTATGTCGATTGTAACGATTATTTTTTCAATTATTAATAAAATTTCAAATTAGTGACATTCCCAATACTTTTTAGAAAAAATCCCACAATTCCACTACTGTAGTTACCTCATATCTTCTCAACATTCTCACGAGACTTCCCAGATCTCAGAGACTTCCAGTGTATACTTGGTGTTTGGAAAGCTGTTTCTACTTGGCTCGTATTGGTAGACTATTTATTGTTATGGGCGTGTCTAGTATCGACCAATGACATACCTCCAACCAAGAGTTCGACCAATGGGAGGCTTCCAGTCTATAAAACAATAGTATTTGTTGAAGACGGGTATATATTAGGCTACTATGTGGTCCTAGTTCTAGCTTATTAAGATTGAAAATGACGTGACAGTCGAAACTATAATCTCGTGTGTGAATAATTAAAGTGGCTTGGACAACATTAGTCTTATTCATTATCATATTGGATTCTTTAGCCTCCGGATACCAGTTAATATAAATAAAGGTTTAAATACATGCGTTTTGGTATCCAATAATTATTGTACTCACTGCCGGTTTCAACCCTTCTATCATCAGGTGGTCGTAGACGTTATTTTATCATTGGCGATTCGTCGTAATATAAAACGTCAAACAATAAAAGACACACAAAAGCACATAGGCCTATAAGAAAGACAAGACGGGTAACACGCTCCGGACTCAGTCGACGCGAGGGTGTTACCTGTCTTGTCTTTCGTATAGGCCTATTCGTTTCGTGATATGTGTTTTTGTGTGTATTTTATAATTCTAAGTTTTATAGTGTTACGGAAGCAAACAGGCAGTTAGTCAAGCACTTGTTCTATTTAAATCATTCTATTGTTTTTATGGTTGGACGTGACTTTGACTGATCTTCATCCGATCTTCCAATTCTCTCTCCTTTGATGTCTTTGTCATTCTTATTCTTCAAGTCTGCAACTCTCTCAGTCAATTGATTTCTCGAGACTTCTCGTGATTTCTTCAGACTTCTTGAACGATCGAGATCATGTTTCTTGAAGATTCTCGAAGTGTCTGGTGAGCTCCAATTCTTGGAATATACAACTACAACAGCTATATAAAGGAGTCCACATGAACCAGTTAGTTAGTTACAAAAGCTTGCGTGACAGTTACGTTTTACAAACCCATGTGACAGATTGTATTACAGATCTCGTAGAAGAGACAATCCAGTGCCAGTGGAGTAAACAGTGCTTTATTCAGTCTTTAGACAGTGTCAAGTGCAGAGACAAGTAAGTGTCTACTGTTTATGCAGCTTACTAATAGTTTAAAGACGTTGTGTTAAGTGATATTATTTGGGACTGTCAAATAAGTAATTGGACTGTGTTTTTGTAAGTGATAGTTGCTCTTTATATAATTTTTTTCTGCATTTTTGTATAGTTTATTGGACTCTAGTTTCTCTTGTTATTGATCAGCCTGTAATTAATTATTCATTAAATCTTGTAAATAATTACTGAAAATAAGTATTAGCTTGTCATTTGATGATCTGTTTTTATTTAATTAATTGAACTTACAAATATTGGTGTGTAAATAGACTAATTTGTGTAAAGTGCAAGTGTGAACTTTAGTGTTTCCAGCCTTATTTTAGCTATTAGAACCCGTAACAATATTATGACGAATCGGCGATGATAAAATAACGTCTATCACCACCTGATGATGATTCTATAGAAGGGTTGAAACCGGTAGTGAACAAATAATTATTGGATACCAAAACGCAGGTATTTAAACCTTTATATTTATTCATTATCAAGAAAATGGGTTCAACATGAGGGGAATTATAAATGATCCTTTGTTATAGCCCATCATAACAGATTACAATCATTAAGAGGTATCACAGGTTTGTACACAGGTATATAATACTCAAATAAATATTATTTCCAAGTAATCCATCCATCTAATCGCACCGACTAACAAGTAGCAATTAACTAGATGGGAGCTCCGAATAGTGAGTGTCCAATGTGCTATGTTATTAGAACAGGGTTCAATCAATTCGTACAAGGTCTTCATCGTGTCCATTACGGGGATTGAATGCCGTTTTCATTGCTGAACAGATAGTGACTCAATGTAAAATAGCCAGCATAGATCAATCCCAATCTTCAACTGAGACTAGATGCATTATTATTCTCCACATTGAGTATTGAATTCAATTTCATATCAGTACCGTAAAGGTTTTGTAATAATTAATTTCTATGAAAAAATAAAAACCTTGTTATAATGAACATTTGAATAATTATATAAAACTCCAATTATGATGATAAATTATAAATTTTATATATTATAAAAAATACGTCTCCAATCCTCGTGTTTCGGAGGACACGTTAAGCCGTCGGTCCCGGTTGCATATAAAAAAAAGCAGTCGTTAAAAAAACGGCGAGGTGAAACTACCCGTAAGGGTCCCCCCACCACGAAAAGTCATACGAATTTACTTTTCCTCTTAAAAGCCCTTAAAATTTCTGAATATAGTTTAAAAAAAAATTACTTTTTCAATTATATCTCTTCCTTCTTGAGTTCAAATTTATATTATTCAGCAGTGCAACTGCCAATATTACCAATCCACAGTCCTGGATTGGTAATATAATTTTCAATGTTAAAAAGCTATTTGCTTCCCTGAAATCCATTTCCTAATGAGTGTATTCATTAATCTGTATCCATAACTGATTTGAGATATCAATATCATGAACAAAAGCAACATTTCAAAACATGTTTTGGCAGGTTTTGTGTATGAATATACACTCTGTTTTCACTCGGGCTTTCATCTTGTATTTATTGTATTATCTAATAATCTAATGCATATTCTCTATGACGCCATTCCTATCGATAGATCGATACTTTCAATTATCGAGAAAGGAAATCGATGTTTACAGTTGAATTGGATTAAGCGTGGACTAAACAGTGTTTGTTATTCTGCCTACTCTGTCAATGTAATTTCGTTCCTGAACTTCTACGTTGCTATTCTAGGAAGACTTGGTTTTGTGAAACTTTAAAAATCCTTTCAAATGTAATTCTATTTCTATTTTTTCTTCATTAAAAACGTTATAAACTTCAGCTATTTCAGGCCTTTTGAAGCTCATTTTAAATGGCCCAGTGACATTCGCATTTCTCGGGAACGGTCGGTTGCTTTTTAAGGGTATGCGCAGGGTTTTTGTTCATAATTTTTTTTCGGAGTTTATTGTATTGGATGTTATTAGGGCTTTGAAATGTTATCTATTGCTTTGAGGGAAAAATTTTTCATCAATTAGTTTGTGAAATATGGGGGCTCAAAGTTGAAATTTTTCGGGTTTTGGTGGCAATTGATCTCACCTACAAGTGGCTTTAAAATTTTGACGAATTTTCTGTAACTCAAAGACACCTTGTTGAATAAAATGACATATTTTTACTCCGATAAAGCAATTGGGTTTATCAAAATACATTTTTTTAAACCTGTAAAAAATTTCAATTTTTTAGAAAGTTATTTTGAAAAAATGAAAAACATGTCATTTTATTCCTGAAGTTGTCTTTTAGTTATGGAAAATTTATCAAAAGTTTAAAATCACTCATAGGTGAATCAATTGTCACTCAAAACCGAAAACAATTTCAACTTTAAACCCCAATATTTCACAAAATAATTGAAGAAAAATGTTTTCCTTACAGCAATAGATAACATTTCAGAGCCCTAATAAATTTGATACAAGAAACATAAAAAAATTATGACCAAAAACCATGCGCACAGGCTTAATCTATGCATTGCAGTTAATCTATAATCTAAGACAATATCCTATCCTTTAGTACAAGGTCTATATATCTATCTATCTATCCAGGTCTTTAGATCTATCTATATCCTTTATAAATATAATCTATCATTTGTTGTCAATTCAGGTCTATTTAGTATTCTATTTTCAGGATGCTAACCCACTAATTTTCCTCTAGTGGCTGACAGGTTGACTCTGAGGTTGTATCTGACTGAAGGGGTTTTAATGGATGATATAATTATGAAACAGATGAAATAAAATCAGCTGTCCAATAGATTGAGACAAGCAAAGTAACAAACTCTATTCCTCGACTTGTGATTCTCTTTTCATGTACAATAAAGCCTAGTTATTAAACACTATAAAAGGCCTTTCATTACAATGGACTTGGTAAGCTCTTATTAATTTTTTTTTGAGGATGAAGCCTATTAGGTTTGAGACCTGTGCGTGGGTGATGAATTGGATGATGGTGATTGATGAGTTGGACCTAGAGTTTTAGATGGGTTCCGAATCACCGGAAAATGATTTTACAACAGAGAACCGAGTCTTTTTTGCTGGCCAATCCAATCGGTCACCCTTACAAAGAGCGCCCAGGAGTTTCGTAGCTTATCTCTGATTGAACAGATACCTGCTACGGCACTCTGCTATCACTTCGTCGAGTAATTAGTATCTTCTTTGCTATTTAATGGCTTCTATCTCATAGCTTATGTACCGTATAATCTAAAGTCCTATATCTCTCTTGTTACAGGTAATGCACTTTTGTCAATGAATTTCCAAAAACGTGAGTAAGAATTTTCTCATTTCTTCAAAGTTCCTGACCTTGTCAATAAGTAGAAAAAACTAATAAAAGTTATAATAAATAACAATAAATGGGGAAAAATTAGGTTAAAGAGAAATAATAATGCAAATCGTCACTCAAGTATCATAGAATTTTCAAGGAGATTTACCGTACACTTAATTAGGAGTCTACTTCTTCATTTTCTCCTCTTCCTCTTCCTCTTCCTCCTGATCCTCCTCCTTCTACGCCCCCTCCTACTTCTCCACCTTCTCCTTCTCCTCCTTCTCCTCCTCCTTCTCCTCCTCCTCCTCCTTCTCCTTCTCCTTCTCCTTCTCCTCCTCCTCCTCCTGTTCTTCTTTTTCTTCTTCCTCGTCCTTTTTCACCTCCACTCCAGTCTTCCCCAATTCCCTTCTTGTATTTGCTAGTCTTTTTCTTCCAAAGGCACACGACTTCTCCCCCTCCTCCTTCTACTCCTCCTCCTTCTCCTCCTCCTTCTCCTCCTCCTCCTGTTCTTCTTCTTTTTCTTCTACCACGTCCTTTTTTACCTCCACCCCAGTCTTACCCAATTCAATTTTTGTATGTTCTAGTCTTTTTTCTTCCAAAAGCACACTCCTCCTCCTCCTCCTCCTTCTACTCCTATTCCTCCTCCTCCTCCTCCTTCTCCTCATGCTTTTTTTTTCCTTCTTTTTATCCCTCGTCCTTTTCCACCTCCACCCCCACCTTCTCCACTAATTCCATTCTTGTATTTTCCAGTCATTTTATTTTCTTCCAAAACCTCACTCAGCAACGTAAAAACGATCCATAACACTAACGCACTTGAGGAAGTACAATGTGGACTTCTAAAAAAAAAAGCAGAGAGAAATGGTAAGCGGTTCTCCATTGATGTTGAATGCACTATTGGCCGATACGGTTTGGTTTTCTTGAACAAGATGAAAAATAGAGAGCAGTTTCCTATTGTTGGTGAACGTACATTTGAAAAGAGGTTGAGATCGATGTTCATTGGTTACCGAATAGTATGGTGCACACCAAAAGTACAGTATGCAGACGCTACTCAAGCGCAATTGAGTCCATTTTTTGAGCCTAGGGTAGCGCATATTGGAAAAAGGTATTTGTATTTTGGTACATTGCATTCAGGGTTGGAATAAAAATGTGAAGCTACTCCTGTTCGAAAGGAAGCACCTTTTTTTTACTTGTTAAAGCACATATTTATGAATTTATTTAAAGGCTTTCTTATCTTGAAAAGCCTCTAGAGGGAAGAACTTTGAAGATTTGCTTGAGATAAGGGAGCTTTAAGTCAGGCTTATAAATACGGGACTAGGTAATTTCAAATGTCTCTCTGAGAGATAAGGTTAATTATTTAAATAAGACATTTGGAATACAACCTTAAACTTAATAAATGAACTTTATAGAAACTTAATAAATAAAATGAACACAGAAGAACGTGGATTTTGAAATGTATGTATTGAAATGGAGCTTCACCTCACAACGTACCGTTTGACTCCCTGTGTACTATTTGTAATATTTTTTAACTTATTCTAACACCCGTATTTATTTATTTCTTTTTTCTTATTTGTAGATTACGTCTTGGAGACTCCAGTTAAGAAGTATAAGACAAGTCCGATCAACAATTACACACTAGATACCATAATTACTATATCAGTTTGTTGAGGTGAGGCTTAATTTTGATGTGAAAGGAACTCTTGTACACTATAAAAAGCTTTATCAACTAAATATTTTTTTAAATATTTCTTTATTTTCAAGACTTCAAAAACTGCGGTAGCTTGTAGAGTTTCCTAACTTATGAACCCAACCTCAAGCTTCATCTCAAGGGAAAGTTGAAAAACCTTTCTCTGAAGGCTATTCGTGTCCTCCTTCTCCTTGCCTTAAGGTAACCTCAAGGTAGGTTCATAAATACGAGCCTGAACAATTTCAAAAATAGTATATTTTTTAGCACTTGGGCATGAAATGGTACATTGCGAGGTGGTGTTCCATTTGAATACATGTATTTCAA
This sequence comes from Conomelus anceps, assembly GCA_948455865.1. NCBI lineage: Eukaryota > Metazoa > Arthropoda > Insecta > Hemiptera > Delphacidae > Conomelus > Conomelus anceps. The sequence goes on from OX418227.1 coordinate 1,897,258, forward strand.
AACCCACGTTCTTCTGTGCTATGTGCTTCGTCTGCAGAGGGTCTATTCTTTATGCACTCGTATTCTGTCATTTACTAGCTGTGGAAGGTGTTGCATTTTCCTCTCAAAAGCAGCGAAGTAGTAGATTTCAATTCTAATTAGAAATTTTGTGAAAAACAGTTTTTTTTTGTGCATGAAGCCCACATAGGTCTTAGACGAATGTTGGTGATTGATGAGTTGGACCTACAGTTTTAGGTGGGTTCCGAACCACCGGGAAGTGATTTTACAGCAGAGAACAGTGTCTTTTTTGCTGGCCAATCTAATCGGTCACCGTTACAAACAGGTCCTACGAGAACGCAGCTTATCTATCTGATTGAACGGCTCGCGGCTATCACTTCCCAAGTATGGGGCAATAGCCTGTTGTATTCACATTGATTGTATGTTAGTTAAATGAATAAATTTAGCAGTAAGGCTCAAATAGTACATTGCGAGGTGGTGTTCCATTTGAATACATGTATTTCAAAATCCGCGTTTTTCTATGCTATGTGCTATGTCCGTAGTCTGCAGAGGGTCTGTTCCTCCTGCACCTGTATTCTTAGGTAGGTAATGGTTTCCTCTCAAAAGTAACACATTCAGCAGCAAGGCTTGAAATAGTACGTTGCGAGGTGGTGTTACATTTTTATATATTTATTTCAGAATCTACGTTATTCTTTTCTATTGTGCTTTGTCCGTAGTCTGCAGGAGTTCCTCCTGCATCCGTATTCTTTGAAAGGTAATGTTTTCTTAAACAGAATTTATTAATTTCGAATTCCTTTAAGTGCTATTAGTTTATACTGAAGACTTCCACAATGGCGGATATTGACAACAGTATTGAATAGCTGATGGAAAATAGCTGATGCAGAAAGGTCTCCATGGTCTAAAATACAGTAGCATTCATCGATTTCCATCAACTATTCAATACTGTTGTCGATATCCGCCATTGCGGAAGTCTTCAGTATAAACTAATAGCACATAAAGGAATTCGAAATTAATAAATTCTGTTTAAGTAAATTTGTCAGTTTGTTCAATTGTCAGTAACTTTGAACTAAATTGTAATGTTTTCCTCTCAAAAGTACCGCATTTAGCAGCAAGACTTGAATAGTACAATGCGAGGTGGTGCTCCATTTGAATACATGTATTTCAAAATCCGCTTTTTTCTGTGCTATGGTGCTTTGACTGTAGTCTGCAGAGGGTCTGTTCTTTCTGCACCCATATCCCTTACTGGCTGTGAAAGGTATTGAATTTCCTCTGAACGGAGCGAGTGAACCTTGAAATTACAGTCACTTATTCTGAATCGCACATAATAGCACACTAAGCCGGGTCTCCAGTTTGCATTGAGATTTATGCACGCTCATTTAATCCAATGAAGCTGTTGTCGCATGAGCTTTTTGCTACCAGCATCTATTTGCTTCTAGAATTTACCATGAGCTCAAGCATTACAATGAGCGTATCAGGAACAGGTGCTTTGAGATATTGGGGAAGTTTGTGTTACTGAGGTCAAGTCCCTAAGTGCTAGAGCGACACAAACCGCATCAATTGAGAACTTGGAGCAGTGTAGACAAGTGTAGAGTCCAGATAGAGAGCTTGCGAGAGTGTTCTAGAGATAATGTACTTTACCAGTAAAAACTAAATATTACGGGAAATATTACCATCATGGGAAAACATTACCAGTAGAAACTATAAAATAATACTACGTACGCTACTACAAGATAAATATTGATGCAAGTCTTGTGTAGTGACTATAATTCCATTAAAGACCGCCATTTTGTTAATCAGAAACATCTATTTTGTTGGCCAATAGAAGGCTATGGAATATGTTGCTACTTCTAAATCTAAATTTGAGTTTGATTGAGTTTAAGATTCTGCCGAAACTTGTACCTTTAATTATGTAAGTACTGTACCTTATTTTATCTATTTTTTGTCATAGATATTTGAATAACTTGAATCTAAATGTTAGTTTGATTGAGTTTAAGATTGCTATAACTGCCGAATCTGGTAACTTACCTTTAATTAACTATATTTTAAATAAAACTAAAAGCTCAACTAGCACCTATGTTTAAATAACTGCACTGTGACTCCGTTTCATTCAACTATTCACATGTTATCCACTGTTCTTCAATTTTGACTCTCATTAGTTAGCTATCTAAATCTATTTTTTAAAGTTGGTGTGACATGTCTCAGTAAACAGCCAATGGCAGCACTCCATCATAGTTCAGCCTTTAAGAGGCCGCCATTTTGTTAATCATAAACATCTATTTTGTTGGCCAATAGTAGATTGCTAAATCTCAATTTTAGTTTGAGTTTAAGATTGTTATAACTGCCAAATCTAGTACCTTTATTTATATTATTACTATTATTTATATTATATTAGTACCTTATCTTATCTATTTTTATCATAGATAAATAAAACACTGTTAAATGTTGTCATTTGTATGTTTAATCAGTCATGTTGTATAGTGTTCCACAACATCAACCAAAATTCTACAAATAAGTTTATCATAGATGTTTGAATAACTGCACTATAGCTTCTTTTCTTTCAACTATTTTCACATGTTATCCATTGTTCTTCACTTTTGACTCTCATTGTTAAGCAAAGCTCCTCCCATTATTGAAAGTGGTTCTGACATGTCTAAGTATAAACAGCCAATCACAGTTCAGGCTCTTAGAGGCCGCCATTTTGTTAAACAGAACCATCCATTTTGTTAGCCAATAGCCGGTTATAGAATATGATTCCTATATTCAATGATCCTTGATCCTTTGATAATTTTGATTCCTTAAAAATTTATTGATTCATTAATTCCTTGATGTCTTGATTCCTTCACTGCATGAGTTCGTGTTTCATAGATTCCTTGATTCTTTGATTATTTGATTTCTTAATTCCTTGAATCTTCTTTTCCTTTATTCATTGCTTCCTTGATTCATTGATAAATGTATTTCTTGATGACCCATTGATTCCTTGATTTTTTGCTTCCTTGCTTCCTTGATTCATTCATTCCTTGATTTATTGGTTTCTTCATCCCTCGATTCATCTGTATCACATATTTAAGAACCTTTTCAAAGTCTATCAAATATCGTGGTTTCTTGAAAAATTATTCGTCTGCCCATTAATTACTCGGCTGAAAAATAATCGACACCACATATTTAACGGAACTTTACTACTGCCCTAAATTTCTCAAATATTTTCGCACAACTATTCTGAATATCGCAAGAACGCACCAATGTGAACAGAATAACTTCAACTTTTTTCTGTTTTGTAACGCTGCTTAATCAAAATACTGCTTCCAACCCGGAAGCCATGCCAAGTGCCCATTACTTTGCTTCTTGTCACCAGTTCTTGATCATAAATTCAAGCAGCTAGCTCTTGCAATAAAACCGGCTTATATCTTAAATGCTTCGCCACAGCTGTCCGGCATACAGTTGTTGGAAATATTTTTCCCAATTCTTGAAAATTCTTCCTTTTTTCCCCTTGTTTTCTTTTTCTTCTTCTCAATCTTCTGCTTTTTCTTCAACTTATTCTTCAAATCAAAATACAATTACAACAAAATTCACAGGATATTTGTTGGCTGATAACAAATGGACTACTCATTAAAAAAAACAATTTTTCGACAATCCTTTTGATAATAGAGTTTTTACTATGAAAATTATTGTGTTGAAGCTAATATTCTAGTTCTCAGATAACTAAAGGTATCTTTTCAATTAGATAGAGATAAGCTACCTACTCCTGGGCCCTCTTTGTACCGATCGAATTGGCCAGCAAAAACGACTGTTCTCTGCTATAAAATCACTTCCCGGTGGTTCGGAACCCACCTAAAAATTTAGGCCCAATTTATCACTCACCATCATCCTATTCATTACCATCGCACAGGTCTCAGACCTATATGGTCTTCATCCTTAAAAAAAATTATTAATTTAAAAAGTACCCAATATACTCAATTGTGATAAAATAAGAAGTTTATGTTTGCAAAAAGTGGCCTAAAACAAAAATAGTAAAGAAATAATCAAATTAAAAACTCGGCTAGTTATAGTTATAGTGGAATAACACGTGAGGATAATTAATTAGGCCTACCGGAAGGAAACTCAAGAAACATTGCAATCTTCTGAGAAGAGGCTAAGATAAGCTCACGAAGGAAGCTCATTGCTACCGTCATAGCAGCGGATTAACACGATTTCCACCTCACCTCAAATTGCTTACGTGGCTATTTATTGCAGTTTTATTGCTACTGCTCGCTCACTACATCAGTACAGCGATGAGTAGAGCCTCCTCAATCTTTTTTTATTTCCTCTTCCTGACATCTTTCTCTCTTTTTCTCTCTCTCACCCCTCACCACTCCATCACTTTCAGTCCCTCACTCACTCTCTTTCACTCTCTCTCTCAATTTCATCAATACCTATTGATATGTGAAAAAGTGGGACATGTTGAACAGGTGAAGGGTAAGAATAGCCTCAATGGCCAAGACTTGGCCTTTTTGTGTAATTCATTTCTCAGATCCAAGCTCTCATTCTTTTTTACCAATCACACCAATAGTTTCTGCTGTACAATACCTTAAAATATACAGAGTGTTTCGGAACTCTCTACCAATACTTCTAGGCAGTGTTTCTGGACCACTAACAAAAGTAAATATCGTAGTAAAATATTCTAAAATCCCCAGTTACTCACACAGCCGCCATTTTGTTTTTCCCCTCATTATTTTTTATTCGAACACCTCTGATTATGAAATTTTGCATACAGCTTTATAACAATTGAAACAATCTAAAATAAATTAATCAAAATTTTCCGACATCAAAAACAAAATGGTGGCCATTTAAAATCTTTGAACAGGATTACATTAATAATGGCTAATGATATAAAAATTTGACTAGAATAACTTGTTTTAGATATTGTTATTGCAAATCCAACGATACCTTATTTTCCAAGATTGGCCAACAATTAACCGAGATATGCTACTTTTTAGGGTCTGCGGTGGTTGGGAACGGGTTGCTGTTTTTCGCTTCCTTTTAGAATTTCATTTTAAATTGTGCTTTCGTGCAGATTCTAATAAGAATCTATTTCAATGTTACTTATATTTATTTATCTATCATTTAAATATTTCTTTTTTGGTTTTCACTTTGAACCATTTGAATAGCTGTTACAATTTTTTTCGTCATAATTTATAGCAGCAAGAGGAGTTTCAAAATTGATAACAGTTTTGGAAACTTATTTCATTTTTGATAGTAGTTTATTTGATATCTTTAGACTCCAGAAGCAGACAAGTTATTTAGTGAAGAGACAATTTTCTGAGTTAGAATTATAAGATGTCATTGAGGAAATCAGGTATTAAACGACAAGATTGTAAATTACGATAATCAAAATATTATTGCCAGAAATCTTTTCCAATTTGATTGACAGAAGTCACTCACTCTGTGAAGTTATACCTAAATTTAATCATCCTCCCTGAATTCAATTCCAAGATGTCATTGTTTCTCTCTTTTATCTCATGAATGAAAATTTCTTGCAATACCTTTCTCAAGTCAGTTCAGAGAAATGGATCACATTTTCTAGAGTTGTCGTCAGTTACAAAGATAAAATTTTAAGAAGTCATTGACATTGAATGATTGTCATTTTCAGAACAAAATTTGACGATCTTATTGTCATGAATATATTTTGGGCTAACTGAAAGACGCCTTTCAAAACTAACTCTCATTGAATAATCTAATAAAATATTTCACATTTCTGGAATACCATCTGTTAAAATAAGGCATCGCTGAGTAAATCAATTTTGGATATTTCTGACTGGAATGACAATTTATGTCTGATAATATATTCCATCGTTCTTGGATGGAAGAAACAAATATTATTTGATGAAAAACTTACTATAATAAATATTATTTTATTTGTAGGGAAGGCATACGTCTGAAATATATTTTTATTTTATTTTATTTTTTTTTGTAGATTACGTCTTGGAGACTCCAGTTAAGGAGTAGAAGACAAGTCAGATTAACACTAGTCATATACACTAGATACCATAATTACTACATCAATAAAATTAGTTGAGGTGAGGCTTAATTTTGATGTGAAAGGAACTCTTGTACACTATAAAAAGCTTTATCAACTGAATATGTTTTCAATTGTTTTTTAAATATTTCTATATTTTCAAGACTCTTTAAAAACTGCGGTAGCTTATTGTAGAATTTCCTACCAATATAACTAGGTTTTTGTTTGAATAAGCTACTATTGGGACTCACCAAGTGATAATCTCCTCGCTTCTTGTATTATAATAATGTACGTCAAGATTTCGGTTAATATCATTCGTTTTCACATATAAAGTAGCTTCATACACATATAAGCAGGGTACAGTTAGGAGACCAAGTCTGTTGAACAACGGCATACATGAATCTAATCTATTTACTCTTTCCATACACCTAACCGCGTTCTTTTGGATCTTAAATACCCTATCAAGATTTTGTTTTGATGAATTACTCCATAATAAGATAGCATACCTAATATCTGACAATAAGAGCACATGGTAAGCTGTAAAAAGTAACTTTTTGTCATTCAATCTAGCAAGCTGTCGCAGGACAAATACCCCAGATGAAATTTTATGATCAGGAAGTAGATGTTTATTAAAATTAGATGTCTTCTAATAGATTATGACTTGAAAAAGGTCTTTAGGGAGGCATATCTGTCTAATTTATTTAATGTACAAAGGCAACTTATTGAAGTATTTTAAGACTAGGTGATAGATGAAGTGATGCATTACAAAGTTGGATGAAATGTTCCATCAAAATTGGTGATGATGTTGTACTAAAGTTAAAACTAAATAGAACACAATAAAATGTGTGTCTTCTTCTCCTTGTTCTTCTTCTCCTTCTACTTATTATTTTCTTCTTTTCTCTTCTTTTTATTTTTTCTCTTCTTTTTCTTCTTTTTATTTTTTCTCTTCTTTTTCTTCTTTCTCTTCTTTAAGCACGGTTGGTTCCCACAGTCTAGAGATAGTGTTGACTTGTGCTTGACTAGCATGAAATAGAATTGGAGGCACCTAGGGGGAAGTTACTTGAAAGAATAAAACACTGGAGAAGACGTGCAAAAATAAATTAGGGGATAAGAAAATGAATGCTTCAGAGAGTATGTAGAGGAACGGATTAGTTGTTTTTTTATTTTTGAAAGAAAGCAGGAAGAACAGTGGAAATGGCTTGGCAATGTTGGACTTGAAATAATGAAAAAATAGAAAAACAAAGAGCAAGTTCAGTGAGTGAAAACTTTTGGCTTCAAGCCAAATGTGCATTACAGTGCAACATTTTTAAGAATAAAATGACTACTCTTGTCTACGGGTTGTTTTTGTACAAGGATTGCCCAGGAAAAAGTGGGTTAAGAAGATTGGAAGTTGAGAGGGGAATAGACGAGGTAGACTGTGGATAAAAATTAGGAGAAACTCACAAGAAAGAGAAAAAGTAAAAGAAAAAAGTGAACAAAGATGATAGGAGAAAGATGAAGGGATAATGGTAGAGATGGAAGAAAGAGTGAAAAGAAAAAAATCGGAATGAATCTACCTTGCGGTAAATTCAAAGGGGACGCTCTCACTGTCCCGACCTTATTGCGATAGATAACGAGGGTTAAAAAGAAGAACGCAAAATTTGATATATATACATATATAATATATTTTGACCGAATTTCGCCCGAACAAACACATTCATGATCGATATTATTTATTTTATTTATTGTTTATTTTACATTCCCACAGCAACACATGCAATATGATTGAGACAACTTTACAACGTTCCTACAACTCTTCCATATATACCTTCCTGACGAATATCGTACCAATCCGACCTTTTTTACCTACTCTTTCCATTAGTAATAAATTTAAAATATTATATCCCAATTGTTTTAACTCCTCAAAAGTCCACTTTTCCCCAACATAACCTCAGCACTTGATTGTTATATTCCCATAGCAACATATACCATGGGAAGTGGCGGGCCGCTTAGCGCAGTTGGTTGGGGCGTCGCAACTTCAGCTTGCTGTCGTTTTAGCAATCGTGGTTTCGAATCCCGCTCCTCCGTATGGCATCTATATGTTATAATTCACCTCATTACCCACGCACAAGTCTCGGACTCATGTGGGCTTCATCAGCAATAAAAAAAAATTAAAACAATTTTACAAACGTCCTCATAACTGCAATATAAACTTTTTTCTGACAAATTTAGTTTCAAATTAAACGTTTCTACTTACTTATTCCATCAGTTGGAAATTAAACATCCTTCGCAATCGTTTAAAAAACTTCAAAAACTCACTTTCCTCTCGCTCCAGAATAGCACATCCGACCTATGACGAACAAGTTTTTTCTAGTCTAATTTCTGAGAAGGCTGAAAGCTGATTTCTCTCAGCTCAGGTCAGGGGTGACCGATGAACTTAATTTTAATTTATTTTTTCCTCTTATGAGGAGCCTGCTACTTCCTGAAAATTTGGTACCTGTACCCCCTGTAGTTTTATGCGTACGGACGGACAGACAGAGCATAGATGCATAATGCTCTCCCCCTTTGTACTTCGTACAATATGAGCTAAAAAAACCACTCTTGTAATCCCTGGTTGATTGAAATTGGCCTTTACACAAACCCGATTGATAGAAATTGACCTCTAAACTGACGTCTTTCAAAATGTTTTTTTAGCCTCAATTATGATTGATGGGATTAGAACTTGACCTTTGAGTATCTGGAGTTTGAAATCTCTGCAAACATTATTTTTTCAACATTTCCATTGCTCTTTTGACATTCTATTCATTCGAGAGTCGACAATCAAAGCCTATTTCATCAAGTTGTTTTGATTGATTGATATATTTATTTTTGAGAAGCCTCCCCATCCGCTCTCTGGTGTGCATAGTTTTAGAAGCATAATAGAATCCGTTTTATAAAGGTTTCCGTGTTCAGATTGCGTTATTTTTTTGATAATGTAACAATGTATTAAATGGCTAAATTGTCGCAATCACTAGACTTCTCCGACAATCTCTCAAACCTGACTGTAATAGCCACATTGCCTGAATTTCAAATGAATGCACTATTTTACTACATTTATACTACATTTTACTATTTATACTACATTTATTGTGACAAAATTACAATGAATGTGAAGGAACAACAGACTCAAGTTCAAAACTGTTCTCTTCACAAAATTTGAATACTTTACATTGTCCAAAACAATGAGGTTAACACAGACTAAAAACTCAGATTTACTAAAAAACTTCACTTGAAGAATAACAAAATTATTCTTTTTCACTCAACGATACTTAAAATTAAAAACAGTTAAAAATGGTTCAACTTTCTTTGCAGTGGTGAAGGTGATATTGTGGAAGATCTCTATAATGAATAATAAGACGAAGTTGTCACAACCACATTTATTTTATTTAACCACATAATAAATGTGATTTTGACAACTTCGTCTTATTATCCATTAAAGATTGTTATAATATTAAATTATGATAAATACTTTTAAGCCGAAAAAGAATATCTCGTTGCTATGGAAAACAACGAACTTGAATGATAGGTGTAGGTATAAATTATATTGCTTGTTATTAGAATACTTTATTCATGTATAAATTTACAAATTTTTCGCATGAGTGATTGAAAAACAATATCATTAGCATCAAATCGATTAATAAGTCTTATAATTGTAAGTCTTATCGATTTTATAATGAAAATTATACTAAATATAATATAAATTATAGTAATGAAAATCTAATTGATGCATTGATTTAAAACGTCGAAGTTTGGACACTATTCATCCAGTCTTGGAGCATTGAGGTTGTCAGTGTAGTATTAGGACGCCTGACCGGTAATTGAAAGACCCGTGGTTCGATTCCCGGCACTGACTGAATATGTGTGTATAGTGGAAGGGTTCTCTTTTCGAAGGGTTCTCTTTTGGAAGGGTTCTCTATTAGTGGTTCTCTTTTCCGTGGTTGAATATTTCAACAATTCATTCCGCATTAAATATGTCGATATTTAATGCAGTTTGAATTGACAGAGAGTTTTCTATTTTCTTGCAGATTTGACGCCTAGCGAATCCTCAATTTAGCATGAATGGAAAGAAAAACTTCCAAGTATGTTAAACATAGAAAAGAAAAAACTTTTCTTCTTTTGTGAAAAATATACAGTTGAGAATCGAAGTAGAGTTCAAGTTGGCGGGCCGCTTAGCGCAGTTGGTTGGGGAGTCACAACTTCAGCTTGCTGTCTTTCGAGCGGTCGTGGGTTCGAATCCTGCTCCTCCGTCTGGCTATGTGTTGCTACTTCTTGTCATATATTTTCCTGTTCTTCACTGTTTTTATCATTTTCCTTTCTTACCATTTTTTCATTTTTCCTTCTCCTTCTTCTTTTCCTTCTTCTATCATTCACCTCATTACCTACGCACAAGCCTCTGTCTCATGTGGGCATCATCAGCAATAAAAAAAAGAGAAAAAAGTTGAGATAAAATACGGAAGAGACAGATAGTAGAATGGGACAAAAGAAGAAGCAATAAATAATGTTTTGTGAGGAAATAGAATGGAGGGGAACTTACAAATCTACAAAAAAACAATGAGGAATAGAGAGATTAGCTGCTAGACAGAGAAAGAGTGGAAGAGAGAGAGAGAGATGATGGGAGGGAAAGAGAGAATCTTGACAAAGTTGACCCAGTACCACTGATCCCTTTTTAATTTCCTCAATTCTGATTGGCTGCTCAAACCCAAGTTGCCTCTCATTTTTCCCATCTTTTTTCCCATCCTACTTTTTTTCTCTGTTCTCTTCTGGATTCAAATAACTATTAGTAGCTTATAGACTGGGCACCGAAATGTTTTAGCATAATTTTTTACTTCTACTCATATTATATACAGAGAAAGGATGCCTAATTGCCTATAATATTATAGCTTTAAAAATGTTATTCTGCTCAAAAAGTAGGTTTCTGTAATTTATGTATACATCTAACTCAATCACAAGGTGAAACTAACTAGGATTCTTCTATAGAGTAGAAATCATTAATTTTTATAAGTTTTCTATTCAATGAAAAAATTATTTGTAAAATAATAAATATTATACCTAAGCCTCAATGAAACATCTTGAAAGAATTCATGACTTTTTTTATCTCTTCTCTTCTCATACCATTCCTACATATGATAATTTCCGCATCCCTTCATTAAATTCAAATTTATTAAAAATGATTATAAAAAATACAAATAAGAGACAATTTAGACAGGTAAATTTAAATTGTACACCTAAAGATTAAACCTATAAAAATTCTTACAGTAGTAACATTTTTTTTCTTGTACGAGAGAGAGTTTTCAGTTTTTATCAAGTGCAACATTATATCCATTTCTGTGTTAAACTATGCAATTGTGTTATCTATTCAAGCCAAGAATAAAAAAATACATTATAAAAGTAATGCTATATTATTCAAGTATTGAAAAAAATATATCGATTGTAGGAATAGTAAAAACACTGAAAACAGTTAAATCAAATATTTGTAAGATATGATGATCATAAAAACAACAATAATATTTATAGGAAAAACAAAACAATTTAGATAAAATGAATAAATAAGACTTGTCACAACCACAAGCAAAATGTTCAGTTGTCGGCCTTTGCCAATCAAATGCAGAAATTCAATATCTTCTTCAGCCTTGAACTTGTGTCCATTAGTAATGAGATGCTCTGGTGCGAAATTTGAGTCTTTTTGGGTTTTCCAATCTCTAATATGTTCACTTATTCTACGTTTGAAACTTCTACCAGTCTGACCCACATAACAGACATCACAATCTCCGCAATCCAATTTATAAACTCCACTTTTATCCCAGATATAAATGTTATCTTTACTACACCCGAACCAGCTCTTTAAAATTGGTATTGTTTGGAAAGCTACATCAAGACCATTCGTTTTCAATTCTTTCCCTAATTTATCAGATACTGGGTTAATATAAGGTACCGTTATCCATGACCTCAGATACTGAGTACCGTTATCTATGACCCAAGTGGACACACATGAACCATGAACTCAAGTTCCAAAGCCGAAGAGAATATTGAATTTCTGCATTTCAAATTCAAATTCAAATTCATTTTATTGCCATCGACAAATAATACAAACAAAAATGTATAACCTCCAAAATAAAAAAAAATAATACAACAACAACAAAGCAAGTGAATGAAAAAATAACAATAGCAAATTTGAAATAAAATTAAAAAAACAGGAGAATATAATTATTAACAGGCGTTGCTAGCAAAAGCTAAAAAGCTTGAGCGTCAGCAATATTTGATTGTCAAAGGCAGACAACTGAACATTATTTACTAGTATGAAGGAATGTGTCTTATTAGTCTGCTTTCATACTGTTAGATAATAGTCAGGTGATGACTAACATTCAGGATATTTTATAGAGTATGATATAAGCTCATTTCACAGTATTTAAGATATCGCTATTTCACCCAGAATCAAAATATTTTCTAAGTAGTGAAGCAGGAAATGAAAGGGCCAAATAATGCTTGAATCAATAAAATTAATATTATAAAAGGCTCCTAGTAAGGCTGATAACAGTATTAAAGTATACAGTCAGGACAGAATCATTTCCACATAGCAATTCAAAGATAATGATTGCCTCAGTGCAATGAATAGTATGACACCCTTCGCAGTCTAAGAGCTAAAAGCAGTACAGTAACTATATAAGTAAGTAGGTTACTGCTTTGCATTTAGTGCAATGGATTATTTCCATGACCGACTCTTCCTGCTAAGAGGCTTGGCAACAGCGATAGTAAGAAAATGGAGCGAAATATTTCCGTCTTCTGAATGTACAATTCTGAATATAATTTCTCGTTTAGATTGCCGCAATATGCAATTTCTACAACTATGATAGGAATATTCAGTTTAGTTGCACCCATTTAGGTGCATCAAATGCATTCAAGAGACCTACTAAGATGATATAATGGCCAAAATACTGTATGGGCTAAACATGCTCTATTCAATCTTCAATATAATGCTGTAAAATTGGAAAATAATAAAGATGCCTTACCAACTATTCAATTAAGACCCTTGTATAAGCATTTTTTTTTACAAATTTTAAGCAAATTTTTCAACATATTTTCTCAATGTATGAAGCCCAGGTCCAATCGTCTATCCAACAAAACTCGAAGAAATGCAATGTTTTCTTCCTGGTCTAGTTGATTATCGTTTACAAACACGTTTATAGCCCTATCTTCATTTGAATTATGTTTGCTTTTGGATTGAAGGTATTGCCATTTTTTTATTATTTATTGTTAATTTCAACTGATTTCATGCATCAACTATTTTGAATTTTTCCTTTGAAAATTTAGGCTTAGCTCAACGGTTACCTTCAACGTAGGCCTTCTTTGTTGGGCAAACAACTAATAGTAGAGCTCACTAAGCGTTTCAATAAAATAAAATAGGACCTATTTTACAGTTTTGGATTCTTGTTTTTAAAACGTGCATTAATCACTCAATGTTACTTTTTTTGTAGATTACGTCTTGTAGACTCCACTTAAGGAATATAAGACAAGTCAGATCACCAATTATACAATCTTATACTCTAGTTACCTAAATTACTACTGTATATCAATTAGTTGAGGTGAGGCTTAATTTTGATGTGAAACGAACACTATAAAGTCTTTATCAACTAAATATTTTTTCTTTTTTTAAAAATATGTCTATATTTTATTTATTTATTCATTCATTTAACTAACATACAGTCAATGTGAATACAACAGGCTATTGTCCAAAACTGCTTTTCACAAAATTCAGATTAACAAAAATATACAATTTTATACACTAGTTTTACCATAATTACTAATATCAATTAGTTGAGGTGAGGCTTAATTTTGATGTGAAAGGAACTCTTGTACACTATAGAAAGCTTTATCAACTAAATATTTTTTCAATTATTGTTTTTTTAAATATTTCTATATTTTCAAGACTCTTTAAAAACTGCGGTAGCTTTTTGTAGAGTTTCCTACCAATATAACTAGGGTTTTGTTTGGATAAGCTACTATTGTGACTCACCAAATGATAATCTACTCGGGTTCTTGTATTATAATCGTGTACGTCAACATTTTGTGAAAATCTCTCTTTTTTACATACTTACTTTTCATTACTAGTCGTGGTTCATAGTAGAATGAATGCTTGGTACAACTTAAAAAAAGCAACGAAATAAGCGCAGATACTTGATGCTTCACCAGACAAGTTTCGCTTTTGACGATTGTATTGCCATAATAATGCATAGACTCGCATGCCATCTCCTTAGTCACGCACTGTATACAGCATATTTGAAGTAGCTCAGGACATTTATAGTTTTGCTGAGTTATTGATGGGAAATAAAAACTTAAATCTTACAATTGATAGTTTTTCTGAGATATTTGATAATAAAACATACATATTTTGGGACCATAAATATTTTGGGGCATATTTGGTTCTCCCTATTATCTAAATATCTTCTTGATGACAGTTCATATTATCTGTGATGTTTTCCATGACGAAATACTTGATGAATAATCTAATATCAAAACTGACACTGTATTTCAATTAAATATATGATTTTCCCTCACTTTTACTGGAAATACTGGAGGATGCATTTCATTTCTAAAAAGAATCTTCGTCAGCCTCTTCACTTCTCTATCTAGTTTTGATATTAGATTGTTCATATTGTGGCTAGAGGAATAAAAACCCTTGTTTGCAGACTGCACTTTTTAAATTTTGTATTATAGTCACTTATTCTAATGGTCACTTATCGAGTACAAAGCTCTGTTTATGGTAAAAAGTTTGGATATTAACACAGAAAATGTGATGCATTTACGTTATAAGGGCAAGTCTGGACAATAAATTCGTCCATTCAAACTTCACGTTGGTAATATCGAACTGAGTGACTAAATATAATAAGTAATACAGTGCAATCTCACTAATCCGGCGCTATATCGGGATTGGTGTTGTAGGATTACCGAAATTGCCGGTTTAGTTGATGTATGGGTAAAAAACGTTCAAAACACATACAAATGTAAGTTGAAATTTAATAAAAACATGTTAACGTAAATATAAAGTACAGTACTGTACTCTACAATACAACAGTACTGTACAATTATGAAATCATAAAAGTAACAATAAAATGGATACAGCAAGTTTACCAATTAAAAATGATAATAAAATCTAATATAAACTTGAAAAACACTTTTAAATGGAAATTAACTCACGTTATGGCGTGACGGCCGTTTCTCTCTGTTGTCTAGACTAGAGCATCGTCAGTAGTCTGACGATGCTCTAGACAACAGAGCGAAACGGCCGTCACGCCATAACGTAAGTTAATTTCCATTTAAAAGTGTTTTTCAAGTTTATATTACATATTAGTGGAAACAAGATGGATCTTCAACATCATAATAAAATCGCCTGCAGAGACATGAAAACAAAGGGCATTGACCCGATCGCCGGCGCCCGCACAGTGCCGGATTACTGGACGTGCCGTACTGGCGCACTGCCGGATTATAGAGACTGTACTGTAATGAAATAAAATTTGAAGACGAATTGAAAAGTGATTGAGCATAATTAAAATGGTGTTTTCTGAGGATATAAGAGGTAATAAAACAAGTACTTAATAGAAATATGAACATTTTCTTTGAAGATTAACTACTAAATGTCATATGAAGGAATAAAGACACTGTTCTCTGCTGTAAAATCACTTCCCGGTGATTAGGAACCCACCTAAAACTTTAGGTCCAACTCATCAATCACCATCATCCAACTCATTACCCACGCACAGGTCTAAGACCTATGTGGGCTTCAACCTCAAAAAAAATAATGAATTCGGTCTTACATCATATGGAATCTACTAAATTATCAGGTCGACTATTAAATGTCATTGGAGGAAAATGATGAGCATCATATTGTATCAAATCCACCAAATAATCATCAATCAATATTAATAATGAACTGCTGCAACAAATGCTATTCATAGAATTGTTCAATTGTTCACATCGTATTATCTCAATTATTCTTCATTGCGTTGTAGAAACAATAGCAACATGCCTTGAATGTAACATTCCAGCTAACAAAGCAAGGAACACAATACATTTCTATCTCGTCCAATTCCAAAGTTTGTATACAATAGATTATTTCAGAAATCAATATCAATTTTCAATGTATTTGTAATGAAGAGATCGACACTGACCTCCAAATGACATCTGAATATATTTTTAAAATTGGTTTACCACATTTGGTTGGTTTACAACAAATTTGAAGTTTTTGGATCTTGGTTTTTGTTATTATTTATTTTTTTGATAAATATGAGAGCGAAGATTAAAAGTAAAAGAAAAAAAGAAAACTGGTAGAGTATGGACAGAGCAAAGAAAGCAGGAACACATCCAAAGAATGGAGAGATTTTGGGAAGAGAAGAGGAGGAGGGATAATGGATGATCATTTGATGTATTCAAACACTGTCCTGAGGGCAATAATGAATAATAATAATAATAATAATGAGAGCGAAGGAGCATACAATGAAAGAAGCATACAAACCTCAACCCTAATAGATAAATGTGTTTGTTCTTTCCATGACATGGAAGTTTCAACAAGTTTACTTCTAACTTTGCCATGTATACATTGCATAAATTGTATACATGGAAAAGTCAGAAGTAATCCTGAGAAAGCTCAGCTATTTTGTGAAAATAGTGAAAATTTGATCTGAGAGTCACGTACTTCCATGAAAAATCTCAGCTACTGGGTTCACTATTCAAGCGTCCACAAATTCTCAAAAAATACGTCGGCGACAAAGAAGGTCAAATCTTATGAACTAATATTGTGGTCTTCGCTATAATTTATTCTGGTTGCAGTTAAAGAAACTGGACGGACTTAGATTACAAAGAAAATCATGACTCCAGAATTCGGAGAAGGAAAGGAACATGCTATTTTCTGAAAATGAGTAATAAATTGGAAATTACATAGAATATATGAGATATTTCATTTTGGCGGCTCTGGTAGCGCAGTTGGCTAGAACGCTTGTCTGTGATAAGATAAGGCTCTGGCTTGCTTCGTTTTCTGCAGCCTTAGGTTCGAATCTTATTCAATCAAGGATGTTTCTCATGATTCACCCAATTACTCACGCACAAGTCTCCAGACTCATGTGGGCATCATCTGCAATAAAAAGAAAGAATGAGATATATTGTATATACCGCATTAAGACAAGTTATTGTTGAATAATGAATAGTTTAAATTGCTCATGAGTCTCTAGATTGCAATATATACATATATTTTTTAAAAATGATTGTTTAATCTGTATCTAGTTTGGCTTTTTCTTGGGGAGCATGAAATTTTGACATGTTTCCTTCCTCTTCAGACCGATTCAATTCATGAACTTCGTTCTTCACCTTATGAAACGCATGCACAACAAAAGTGTGTTCATATCAGGACAGCAAGTCTAACAAGAGAATCAGGAACACCCCTATAAAAAACTCAAGGGGCTTCATTTCGTTTCTTATTGAAATTCCAGAGCTCTATCTTAAAAAATGTCAACATTCATAAGAAACAACAATGTATTTATTATACACATACACATGTATTGAAATGGAAGGAGCTGTGAAGGATGTGGGAGTAAATCCTGGCTTCATTTTGGATTTTACATCAGAGAAACTTTCTGAAAAAATGTGAATGGGACTCAAAGAATTGAGAATTTCTAGGACAAAAATCAGGTTTTACACTATCTTGTGCCTTATATTAAAATGGTTGAACGAGCGTAGCGAGTTCTTACTTTTAACTTGTGACTGGATGCTCACGGCTTTTTCTGTATGTTTGTGGGTGTGTATGTTCGAAGATAACTTTCGAACGCTTTGACCAATCAACTTCAAATTTTAAACACATATTCTTGGAACCTTAATACAGATTAAGTTTGTTTGCCACATTTGAAATGTACTCACTCCTTTATCCTATTTGAGGCGGAACAAAAGGATAGGTTTTCAGCCCTTGATTAATATATCTATGATTTAAATAACTTAAAATCCCCCAATAATATCTTAAATTATGATAATTAATTACATTTGTAATTAATCTATATATCGTCCTTGGAAAGGAGAACTATAAATGGGGAAGTGATAGCCGAGTTCCGTAGCAAAGTATCTGTTCAATCAGAGATAAGCTACGAAACTTCTGGGCGTACTTTGTAAGGGTGACCGATTTGTTTGGCCACCAAAAACGACTCTGTTCTCTGCTTTAAAATCACTTCCCGGTGGTTCGGAACGCATCTAAAACTGTAGGTTCAACTCATCAATGACCATCATCCAACTCATTACCCACGCACAGATCTCAGACCTATGTGGGCTTCATCCTCCGAAAAAATTATATTCTGAGGAGAATCACCACAAATAATTTAATACAATATATTTTTCAAATAACTAAAAATCGTCTGTTGTTACTCCAATGATAAATTGACCACAAATCACGAACGATTCATTGACTACATTCAGATCTCGCCTTTCTATTAATCCTATCCAATAACCTTTTGTTTCAATTAGAAACTGCCATTATTCGCCCACTGCTCACGCGAATTCCAGATTTACGCACTTTCAATGGTGAGTAACTCGGGCAGGTGTTTTAAAGAGGGTTCTCTACTAATCCTCTTTGCTTCAGAGAGGTGAGGACGGAAGGAGGAAGTGGGGAGAGGAATTAGTGGAAAAGTGATGTGGAAGAGGTAGAGAGTGAAGTGCTATGGCATATTACTTGGTTGTAACAGACCCGTATATGTCCCACAGACTCTCACTTGTCCGGCAACAACTTCTAACGAGTTCTGTTAGAATTTGGACAGTGTGTCCGGTTCATTTATCGTGCGTTCTATAGGTAAAGGCTGCGGTGAACGGGAGAAGTTGCATGGAATAAATCTGTTAACTTAAATTTCGCGCCTGATTTAGTCGATTGGAGGGAGTAAGTTGTGTCTTAGCTGGATCGATATCTCTTTTACTCTCTTAATCACCCTTTCAATCTCGTTCCTTCTCTTTCTGTTTTTCTCTTTCACACTCTTTGAGGGTCTCTCTAAGGGTTTATTCATTTATTATTACAAGGTTTATTCGGGGTTTCAAGGTTTATTAAGGGTTTATTCATGTATTACAAGAAACATTATCAAGTAAAGATAGAACAGGCACAGCCCGTTACTGCTTTCTTTAGAAATTTTCAACTGCAAAATGCAAATTTTAGGTTATGGTTAGGGTTAAGTGGTAGAGAGGACCAAGAGCCCTAACTCCGCCCTCATTTAAGGCAATTGATCAGTCACTCAATCTCTTCCTTTATCTTCTTAATCTAATCTAATCTAATCTAATAGATCCTAAGTATCTCTAAAGATGATCTAATCTCTTTTTTTGTAGTGGCGAAGGTGATATTGTGGAAGGTATCCATAATGAATAATAAGGCGAAATTGTCACAACCACATCTATTAAAACTTTGAGAAACTAGTTTCGGTTGTTATACCATTATCAATCTCAATAAAACTAAAACTAAAGTTCAGAGAAGCTACTAAATATACTTCAGATAGTTCAGAGAATATACTAAACATGGAATGATACTATTGGCTAAGCGAGAAAAAGAGGCTGACCTTCATCGAAGGTTGTGATTGACTGACAAGTCACGACCCCTGGTGGAAGGAGTAACAAGCAAAAGTACAAGTCAAATCAATAACTAAAAACTGTGAACATCTAGAAAGCAACAAAAAAGAAAAATACGTAATAAGGCAAGAATTCTATCAAATTAAAACTAGAAAAATATAAGCTCACTGAAATGCAGTCAAGGTCAATTGAGAATTGCACGAAAGAACCGTTTTTTAAATGTAGGCTGGAATTATGATAAAACCAAGTCAGTTGTATTGAATTGGTTAAAATAAATTTGGTCATTTAAACTAGTATTGGAATCGTTTTTTACCAACTTAGTTATCTCCAACGCTTCTAAAATGTTTAATTGTCTGCCTTTGCCAATCAAATGCAGAAATTCAACATTTTCTTCAGCCTTAAACTTGTGCCCATTATTAATGAGATGCTCTGCAAAATTTGGATCTCCTTCTTGGGTTTCCCATTCCCTAATGTTCTACATTTGAAACTTCTACCAGTCTGATCCACATAACAAGAATTACAATCATCGCTATTCAATCTATAAACCCCACTTTTATCCCAGATATCAATTTTGTCTTTACTACACCCGAATAAACTCTTTAAAATTGGTTTTGTTTGAAAAGCTACATCAAAGCCGTTCTTTTTCAATTCTCTCCCCAAATTTATCAAATACTGGTCCAAGATAAGGTACCGTTATCCATGACCTTTCCCCAGTATCAGTTACAGCAATGCTAGCAATGATTGCTAGTCTCCTACTTATTCTATTTAAAATTTTATCGACAATGATTTCCTCATCTAATCTCTCTCTGGTTAAGTGTCAAAAATGGATCTTTGTCCAACTTCGCCATTCCATTTAATTGCATCACTTAGATTGTCATAACCTTAGTTAAGATCATAATCATTAACATAATACAAATGAGATCATTGTACATAATATCTTGCTCTATAAAAATTTGCATTTAATGTTGACTAATGCATCTATGTGATGCTGATAATTTTGTTTTTAACCATTCATATGCATGATTTCTAAATTTACATGAATAAAGAAAGATAATCTAATCTAATCTCTCTCACCGGTTATGTTTCAAGAATGGACGAATGTTTGTCCAAACTTCGCCGTTTCTTGTAATTGCATCGTTTAGATTATCATTGCAGTAGTCAATATTATTAAGGTCATAAAAATAAGATCAATGTTCATAATTTCCAACACTACAAAAATAGTATCATCCAAGTTTACTACAGTATCTATGTGATGTTGATAATTATTTTTTTAACCACTCATATGCAAAATTTGTAAATTTACATGACAAAGAAAAATCTAATCTAAAAAATTCTAATGATGGTTGGTTGGCTTGATTAGTTTTTGTTGGTTCTTATGACTCCTTTATTACTGCTTGAAATTTCCCACAAAATCATTTCGCATACCATCAAGAGGAAAATAGTAAAGCCACAAAGTTTAGAATTTGGATTTCCTAGAGAAATGTGGGTTCTTTGGGTGACTGCCAAATTCTACCCTTTTCCCTTCTCAAATCCTCATTTCTTGAATTGATTCGAATACTATCTCACCATCTCTATCTTCAAATGTGAACAAAACTGCTTCTTCTCTCTGTCCACTAACCTCTTTCTTTCTCCATAACTCTCTCTTTTTCTTTTCCTTTCTCGCTCACTCAATCTCTCTCACTCACTCACTCTTTCTCACCCGATTGTCTCTTTCTCCATATCTTCTTTACTTTTCTTCCAAACATTATTAAACGTGATTATAACTGCTTCTTTTCACATCCCGCTCCACACTCACCCTCTATTTCCCTCTTTCTCCTTCCTTCTCACTCTTTCTTTTTTCTTTCGCTGTCATCTCTCTTTCACCTCCTTCGTTCCTTTTCTCCTCTACACTTCTATTCTCGGTCGATTAATTTTTCATTATTCCTTGTAAAACGGTTATCTGCGTTGCTCTTTTGTAAAGTTTTTGGATAATCTTTGCGTCCCAAACCGTATTCTAGATGGGTTTGGGGTTTTGGGGTGGTCTCCAGATCCTGGACAAAGAATTTGACAAATCAATAAACAGATAGGAGCTGGTCCAAGCATCCCCACACACATCTGCTTCCATCCATAAATTTATGGTAGCAGAACGTGAGAATTCAGGAAATGCTCAAATCTCCGGAAATATTTTGGTATCCATTGGTTATGTGGGAGTGGGACAGCTGATATTCCTATAACGGCAAGTTTGGAGTAGGGTTTTACCATGTATGAGATTTGAATATATTTTGGGATAATATGTTGAGGATGCTTCCCAACTATAAAGGAATTACAACTGGATTCAGGGTACTTCTGGTTACATATCAAATCAGTAGAAATAACAATAATAGATTAACATAATCACATTAAAATCGATTCAACAATAATTGAAAGATGTTATAGGACCATTAAATATCTGGATAGGATATGTCTGTAAAAGAAATTACCTCTTATCAATTAACTCTCATTTGCATTACTGTTGTTCATTAATTTTTTTGGAGGATGAAACCCACATAGGTCTGAGACCAGTTCGTGAGTGCGTGATTGATGAGCTGGTCCTAGTTTTAGGTGGGTTTCGAACCACCGGGAAGTGATTTTACAGGAGAGAACAGTGTCTTTTGGCTGACCAATCTAATCGGTCACCCTTACAAGGAGTGCCTAGGAGAACGCAGCTTATCTCTATCTGATTGAACAGATACCTGCTACAGCTCACGGCTATCACTTCCCATTATTAATTTACAGATTTACACATTAAATTTCTCTAGTTTCTGATTTTTTCGTAATAGCCTCATCTTATTGTACCTTCAATTTATTTAATTTTCCTTTTTTTTTCTCATGATCCCCAGGATACATCCGCTTTTCTATAGACCGACTAGTTATCAATATCTTTGATTGTGGCCATTTCTCTTTCTTCTATTTATTACTTTCCTCTTCACAATTATCCCGATGTTTGCAAAACAATTCTGTATTTCATATTCTCTGGAATAATTTCATCTAACTCTCTAATTCTTTTCCATTTTCCATTCAACCTCTTTTTCTCTTTGTTTCTAATTCAATAATTCTTTTGGTTATCCTTTCAATATGTTCACCTTTTTAAATATACTGTAGATACTGCCAATCAACTTCGTATCCTTCCCACTCTTATCTTCTCTTAGTTTTCCAATCGGTTTGATTGTATTCAACATTCTTATTTTTATTCATTACTTTATTCTTTCACCCCCCTTTTTACCTTTCCAACTTTGATAGGATCCCTTTTCTACTGATTTTTTTTTCTTGTCTTCCTTCTTTCCTTCCCCACTTTCTCATTCCTCTCTTCCATTTTCCCTCTCATTTCTCTCCCATTTTCCCTCTCATTTACTCTACCTTTCCTATTAAAATCTTCTCTCCTTCTTCCTCCATTGACAGAAATTTCTGTTTATCATTGAACGTGCCTAGCATTTCTACTGCAACACATAATAAACGTTCAACCAACCACCACCGAAAAATATCACCAACTCTAATACTGTAATTGCTTTATTGCAATGTAGCAGCTTATTGATTCCAATAGTTACCGGCCATAAACAATAGCATTGGCAGGTCGACCCCACTCACTGTAGGCTACCCGCCTCCTTCGAAAATAATAATTTTGATTGCAGATAATGCTCGCAAAATGGCGATTGCTCAGAATCGCTTAGCAGCTGAGATAAATTTATGGCTTCGAGCTTATCAAGTGTCAAAATGACAGAGAGGTCTCGGCCGCATTGTCATAAATCTGTTTTACCTGAACGAAATATTGTAATGAGTTCAATTCTACTCGTATGATTCAATTTTTCTTCAAAAGAGGGCGCTTGTTTTTTAGCAGAATGATTTGTTTTGAACAAAAATTGAATCCGTTTTTTTACGGGGAACAAGTGATATGGAGTTCAACTTGAAGTTGCCACTCCCAAGTGAGCTAAAATCATTTATGTGAAGTTCGTTGTTCATATACAACTTATTTTAGTTCTGAATTAATATATCCAGGTTTTTTCATGCCTAGAATAATAAAAGTTATTTTGAATCACTGTTATTCTCAATAATATAATACTTTCAGTTTGGTCGAACAATTAGTTTATCAAAATAAATTTTTGAAAATCTGGAAAAAATTCAGTTTTTCAAAAACTTATTAAAAGAAACAAATTGTTAAATTGAAGCAAGGGTGTGTCACTCTATTTCCGAAGGTGTCTTTCAGTTATAAAAAATTATCAAATGTTTAAAATAACTCGTAGGTGAGTTAAATTGCCCCCAAAAATTCAACAAAGTTCAATTTTGACCCCCATATTTTACATAATAGTTGATGAAAAAGAATTAATCTCATGGCAATAGATAACATTTCAATACCTTGATAATATCAAATACAGTGAAGCGAAATAAACCGAAATAAAGGGGGCACAGCCGTTTCAGATAAAAAATGTTTTGGTTAACCCATTAACATTTTTTAAAAATAGCCTTCATTACTAAGATGCATGTGTAGGAATTGTGCGTTTTGTAAGGTAAAAACGTTTTCTTTAGGAACAAATTACTGTTTATTTTCATTTAGAAATACTGTATGTAGGCCTACATATGTAATTTACAGTATAATACAACTTATTTTTTAACAAACTCGGTTATTTTAGATTGTTTCTTTCCTTCACTTGTTATGTTATTCATTCTTGGAGACAAAAGGTAACACCTTATATGCCTCCTTGACAAGTACATGTACAACAACAGTAAAAAAGAACTATTAAACTTCGTTTTCTATCGGCGATGTCTCGCCATCTTTTTATCAGAAGAATGTCAGCCGGAGCTGATTCATTACAGCTCTATTATTTACATAACACTGTATAATTTTTTGGACCGTTCCGGTTGACCCGCATTTCGGTTGACCCGAGTTCGGTTAACCGTGGATTCAATGTACAAGAAATTTCGAAAAAAATTATAACCAAAAACCCTGCGCACAGCCTTAACTCTACAGCTCAGCCAGTCAACTAATGATGCGCGCCAAAAATATTGATTTAAATAATGATGAATTGCTTGGATGGCTAGGCTTTAGACAAAAATTCTCAATAATACGTCAAATGATAGCCAAAAGCTGTAGCAGGTATCTCTTCAATCAGATACTCAGGATAAGCTGCGTTCTCCTGGGAACTCTTTGTAAGGGTGACCGATTAGATTGACCAGCAAAAAGACACTGTTCTCTGCTGTAGCTTTCACTTCCCGGTGGTTCGGAACCCATCTAAAACTGTAGGTCCAACTCATTAGTTTATATTAGGGAAGTGATAGCCGTGAGCCGTATCAGGTATCTGTTCAATCAGATAGGCCTACTCAGGATAAACTGTGTTCTCCTGGGCACTCTTTGTAAAGGTGACCTATTAGATTGGCCAGCGAAAAAACTGTTCTCTGCTGTAAAATCACTTCCCGGTGGTTCGGAACCCACGTAAAACTGTAGGTCCAGCTCATCAATCATAAATTATCTAACTCATTACCCACGCACAGGTCTCAGACCTATGTGGGCTTCATCCTTCAAAAAAATAATATTAATAAAGCATAGAATGCATCAAGTGGTGTTGCAGAATAAAAAACTTTCAGAGCTCATATATGAGTCAGTCCATGAACTTGGTAAAAATGTCACATCCATGTTGCTTACTGCGTAGTTGGTGCTAATTGGTGCAGTTGCCCGTTACGTAGCCTCTCCAGTCTGAGAGTGCCTACTCAAGGCCTGGATTGCCGCTAGCATTAAACAACAGTTATCTAGCTCAGTTACCACCTTTGTTTCCAACGAATGAAAGACTTCCTACCAACCATTTCGAATTCCTGAACTTTATTATTCTTTTGTTGACATTCTATCGTTTCATTTGTCATTGTTCCTCTCTACTATTTAATAAATTTATTTTATCTCTACTATTTAATATCTAGTGTTTTATTTAATAAACATGATAATCGTACCACATTGTACAGATAGATCAAATGGTTAACGTGCTTTCAAATTCCGATTTTCTCTTTGTTTTTTTTTTGTAAACTACATCTTGGAGACTCCAGTTAATGAGTATAAGACAAGTCAGATCGAAGATTATAATCTTACAATCTTATACACTATTTACCATAATTACTATATCGATTAGTTGAGGTGAGGCTTAATTTTGATGTGAAAGGAACTCTTGTACACTATAAAAAACTTTATCATCTAAACATTTGTTCAATTGTTTTTTAAATATTTCTATATTTTCAAGACTCTTTAGAAACTACGGTAGCTTGTTGTAGAGTTTCCTACCAATATTACTAGGTTTTTCTTTGAACAGGTTACTATTGTGACTCACCAAGTGATAATCTTCTCAGCTTCTTGTATTATAATAATTATCTTGTATGTAGACTCCAGTTAAGGAGTATAAGACGAGTCAGATTAACAATTATACAATATTATACACTAGTTACCACAATTACGATATCAATTAGTTGAGGTGAGGCTTAGTTTTGATGTGAAGGAACTCTTGTACACTATAAAAAGCTTTATCAACTAAATATTTAGTCAATATTTTTTCAAGTTTTCTATATTTTCAAGACTCTTTGAAAACTGCGGTAGCTTGTTGTAGAGTTTCCTACCAATATAACTAGCCTGGTTTTTGTTTGAATAAGTAAGCTACTATAGTCACTATGGTGTATTTATTCGTGTACGTAAAGATATTGTACAGTTAGTTGACTCTGTTGGCTGCATTCTAGCTATCATTGATCGAATAACAAAACAGTTTTATAACAAAAAGTGTTTCACTTTTATACTTATTTATTTTATTTATTTATTAAGATAAATTTACAACGAATTTGAAGGCGCAACAGACTCAAGTCCAAAACTGCTCCCTTCACAAATTTTGAATATGTTACATTGTCCAAAACATTGAGGTTAACAAGGACTAAAAATTTAAGATTCGCTAAAAACCTTCACTCAAAAAATAACAAAATGAATCTTCTCACTTTAACTACTATTATTATACTAAATGATGTGATGGATTACTGCCTGGTATAAAAGTTTTACAATTATTGATGAACCATCATAATTTATTTATTCCTGGATTTCTTGTTCCATGACGAACTGCGTTGTTAATATTAACTTTTCAAGTGAATTCAACGACGTGCAGTCAAATTTTTATTAAAATGAGTAGTATTTCACTTACTCTGTAGGCCGAACGTAGGCCGAAAGGCCTTGAAGATGGGTTTTAACAACTCGAAAACGTTCGGCCTACAGAGTAAGTGAAATACTACTTATTTTAATAAAAATTTGACTGCAAGTCGTTGAATTCACTTGAAAAGTTAATAGTTATTTATTCATTCATGTACAACAGGTTACACCTTATATGTCTCCTTGACACTTGAAACTGCTGTACTTACATGTAGCAACAACAGTAAAACAGAACTAATCACAAGAAAAAGAAAATATACATTTCCAAGATTAATGATTAAGGGGAAAATTGGCAAAAAAAAGAGAAAAAATTAACATAGTAGTTGAATGGAACAAATATTATTATAACGAGATTTAATGATAGGACGTTTGTGCAACCGGGGTAAATGTTATTAATGTCTTACATTCAAGTATCTTAGTTCACTCTTCGATTACATTATGTTAAAGTATCTTAGTTCACTCTTCGATTACATAATACTAAAGTATCTTAGTTCACTCTTCGATTACATAATGTTAAAGAATCTTAGTTCATTCTTCGATTACATAATGTTAAAGTATCTTAGTTCACTCTTCGATTACATAATATTAAAGTATCTTAGTTCACTTTTCGATTACATAATGTTAGAGTATCTTAGTTGACTCTTCGATTACATAATGTTAAAGTATCTTAGTTCACTCTTCGATTACATAATGTTAAAGTATCTTAGTTCACTCTTTGATTACATAATATTAAAGTATCTTAGTTCACTCTTCGATTACATAGTATTAAAGTATCTTAGTTCACTCTTTGATTACATAATATTGAAGTATCTTAGTTCACTCTTCGATTACATAGTATTAAAGTATCTTAGTTCACTCTTTGATTACATAATGTTAAAGTATCTTAGTTCACTCTTCGATTACATAGTATTAAAGTATCTTAGTTCACTCTTTGATTACATAATGTTAAAGTATCTTAGTTCACTCTTTGATTACATAATATTAAAGTATCTTAGTTCACTCTTCGATTACATAATGTTAAAGTATCTTAGTTCACTCTTTGATTACATAATATTAAAGTATCTTAGTTCACTCTTCGATTACATAATGTTAAAGTATCTTAGTTCACTCTTCGATTACATAATATTAAAGTATCTTAGTTCACTTTTCGATTACATAATACTAAACAATTTCATATATTATGAGATCTATCTCACGGTATTCTCAATGCTCATGTTTCTTATACTATGAACTCAACCCTTAAAGTTTCTGCTCAAGTATCTTAGAATATTAGGTGATACATGATGATTACACGAGTGATTAGCATTGAAGAGTGCTATGACAGAAGAGATTAACAACTAATTACAGTTTAGAACGTTTCCGTATGGCACCGTAGCAAACAGCTTTCAGAAACTGCCACAGCTCTGCTCATCAACACGACGTGAGACAAACTATTCAATAGTCGCTTATGAGAGTCTTCACGCAGACTTGGGTCTTGTTCAATAGACGCTTACGGGTCTAACTGGATTAACCCGTCCAAAGTGTGTTACTTCACGGCTGTTAGTATGTCATAATACATTGAGATTATCTCAAAATGTTGGGGTTGAAATGCTTGATGGCTTTCCATCTGAGACACTCCTCTTAACGCCTTCTGGGAAAACTTGGTCTTTCTGTAGTGTTATTTTTCGATCACTTCAAATTATTTATAAATGAAGATCTGTAATTAAAATCTATAATTATTATTCAATGAATTAGGAAGTGGAATATTAATGTTGAGTGTCTTACTAAATTTTGAACAAGTCAGACATTTTTCAGATCTGAACTTACTACATTTAAAACAATAAAACACTGTTCGATGTTGTCAATTCCACTTGTTTATTATTACAGCACTGGACCGCGGTTTCGTGGCTTCACCAGTCACATTTTCAACAGTACTGTGGTCCAGTGCTGTAATAATAAAGAAGTGGAATTGACAACATCTAACAGTATTTAATTCTTTCATTATGGAGTTCCACAACATCAACAGAAATTCTACAAATAAGTTACTACATTAATTAAAAACCACTAAATAAGATTGAATGATACTATAGTTACATCAAAGTCGAAATATTAATCGCTCTTTTGAATGATTTTGGACTCCACTCTCGTTCTAGAGTAGAACTATAGATTCAGGATATTTATTTGTGTAGCATTAGTCTATATTACTCTACGCGAGTGCTCTATTGCAATTAGTTTCAATACAATTTTTTATACTTTTCGCATTCGCCCTAGAGTAGAAAACTAGACTATTTAATAATGTAGAGAGGATCTATAACAATGTATATAGATTGCTCTAATCAATGCCTCATAAGAACTGTTTGATATTTTGTATGAAAAACGAAGTACCCCTCTTTAATTCGAGACTAGCATTTTACCCGGGATTCCCGGGGGTCTTGCCCGGGAATCCAGTTTGTAGATTTTCTTTCCTGGTAGATAACTGATGGCAGCGTTCACAAAATCGGTTGGAGTTGAATTTCATAAAATTGAATTTATTAGATCCTTCAATTTTATTCTTTTTCATTCCAAGTAACTTAATTTCATGCTTTTTATTGATTTATTTCTAATAGGCAAAAATAATTCCCAAAAAAACTCAATCAAACCCAAACTACATTGTATTCAGTTGAATATTTATTATTGTTTTAAAAAAGCTAATAATTCATTATTAGAATTAATAGATTGATAGAATCAATTCATTATTAGTATTTATTAGAATTAAAATAATAGTTTTTCTCTAGAACAGAATTCAGATCAAACTATGGGAATAAATTATACCATAAATCCAAATTTAATCACTTCTTAATCTTTAAAAAAAGAATCTTCACGCCATTTTAAATTGAATTTTTGGAATAATAATATTAAGTGACAGTAATTTTGGAATATGTACAGTTTAGACATAATTAAGAATAGAATAACTTTGTCAAGGCAGCAGATGGAAACATTATTTCTTACTTGATCCTCAAGAGGAAAATACCTCTCCTTGATTTGAAATTATATCTGAGAATAACAATTGACTGATAGTAATCTAAAAATTTATACAGTTTAAAGAACTCTAAAAATTTATACAGTTTGAGAACTGTAATAACATTTGTTTCAATTTTTCATTTGAGAATAAAAGATATACTATGCTATCAATTTATCGCTCACCTTCGATGGATAGCAGTAGTTTTATCAACAGCTTAGATTCTAAATTGAGAGAAATAGGAAGGAATAACATTTAGAATTAATATAGTTTTGTCGATTTAGAACTAGCTTGTTTTTCTTTCTTGATATCGCAACAGAATAACCCCAATACAGACATTTTTTTCTATAAATAAATGTCTAAACTAAACAAAACATAAGTTCCAAAAAAATGATTTTAAACATTTTTAAAAATTTCTCTAAAATACGATAAAATAGATGAAACACGTTTAAAGTTGAAAAATTGCAGCTACTCAAATATCTACTAAAATATCTCATACTCATTGATAAAAACCCAGATATCATAGAGTCCTGAAGTGTTTTTTAAGTACTCAACTACTGAATGTACTATTGATAATAAACTGGTAGCATAATAGGAAACTGGGGTATATGTTTCCTCCAGAATACCCGGAAGCTGCTTCACAGGAAAATAAAACTATTCCAGGCACTTTATTCATGCCATAGAATTGAGATATCACCCTATTATTTCGCCCAGAGAACCTAAACAGTCCCCTCACACAAAATCGGGTCACGGGGGGAAAGGGTGAGTGATAATATCGGGGGTGCATTTCTCCCTAGTGTGGGTCTGTTTTTCGAAAGGGTAATTTATTTAAAAGACGAAAAAGTGTGGTAGGGGGCGATTGTATTTTTCTACCCTAAAATAAAACGTTGGGGGGGGGGGGTGAATTTCCCCCCCACTATCCTGAAAAGGGCTATTAGTGATCTGGCGGAGTACGAATATGACAATATCACAACGAAGGCGCCTCACAATTCAGTTCCATCTCATTATTAGTCGCATAGACATTTTATAGTACTTGGTCATTTTTTCTCTTTTTCTTCTTTTTCACTCACTCTAAATATTCCTCACATTTCTCTCTCTCTCTCTCTCATCATCCGCACACTTCCTTAATTTCATAAATTACATAATTTCATAACCTTTCATTACATCTCACTACTTCACTCCACTCAATTCCGTTAATTCTTCGTATCTTGCTTTACCATCCTCAATTTCATATTGAATAATAAGACGAAATTGTCACAACCACATTTATTAAAAATATTGAGAAAATAGTTTCGGTTGCTTATTTCAAATTTATTTTAACCAATTCAATATAACTAACTTGGTTTCACCGTAATTCTTGCCTACATTTTTTAAAAACGGTATTTCGGTATCTTCCTTGGTTGACCTTGACTGCATTTCAGTGAGCTACTATTTTTTAGTTTTAAATTGATTCAATTCTAGCCGGATTGTGTATTGTTCTTCGTTGTTGCTTTGTTCACAGTTTTTAGTTCACTTCATTTTAATTCAATTCTAGCCTTATTACGTATTTTTCTTCTTTGTTGCTTTGTTCACATTTTTTAGTTATTTATTTGAATCGTATTTTTTGCTTGTTACTCCTCCCACCAGGGGGCGTGACTTGTCAGCCAATCACAACCTTCAATGAAGGTGAGCCTCTTTCTCGCTTAGTCAATAGTATCATTCCATGTTTAGTATATATTGAGCTACTGTGTACTTTAGTGTTAGTTTGATTGAGATTGATAATGGTCTAACAACCGAAACTAGTTTCTCAAAACTTCTAATAAATGTGGTTGTGACAATTACGTCTTATTATTCATTATGGATACCTTCCACAATATCACCTTCGTCACTACAAAGAAAGTTCAATTTTATATCTTCGATCTCTTCTACCTAATATAAAAATAAATATTATGAATCAATCAATAAACTCAATAAATATTCATGGGATAATTTATTATTGTAGATTATTTATACATGAAAATCTAATTTATTCATTTTTTAGTAGCTGTGAATGTCATTGGTGTTTCTCAATGACTACTTTTCTGCACCTCTTACTAACTCTCACTACCTCTCACAACCTCTCACCACCTCTAACTACATCATAATACCTTACACTATTTCTGTTCGCCTCTAACTACCATACTTCACCTCTCAATACCTCTCACTTCCTCTCGCTATCTCACATTACCTCTCACAGCCACTCTCAAACTTTCTCTATCATTTGATACTTTTCACCACCTCTAAGTACATTGAACTACCTTATACTAGATTTTACTTCTTTTTGAAACCTCTCACTATCTCTCCCAACTGATCACTATTTCTCACTACCTCTTTCTACTTCTTCTTTCCTTGCACTCTTGGGAACGTGATATCTGAGTGCCGTAGCAGGTATCTGTTCAATCAGAGAAAAGCTAACCTCCTGTGCCATCTTTGTAAGGGTGACCGATTGGATTGTCCAGAGAAAAAGACTGTCCTCTGCTGTAAAATCACTTCCCGGTGGTTCGGAACCCACATAATACTTTAGGTCCAACTCATCAATCACCATCATCCAATTCATTACACACGCACAAGTTTCAGACCTATGTGGGCTTCATCCTCCGAAAAAAAAACATAAAGTTATTCACCATATTTTTCTTCACCCTACTCTTTATCGCCATCCTCGTTCCTTTCTAAAATTAATTTTAACTCCATATATAAAACGAATTTTCCCACTCTTTAGCCAATCGTTCTATCCCTCTCTTCTTAATCGCTCTTTCACTCTCTCTCCCTCCAATT